>PVIR01004346.1:53394-80013 GCA_004026965.1 Petromus typicus | reverse complement strand
CACCCCCAAAAATAAAATACCTAGGAATCAATCTAACAAAGGAGGTGAAAGACCTCTACTCTGAAAACTATAGCACTCTGAAAAAGGAGATAGAAGATGATATCAAAAAATGGAAAGACATACCTTGCTCCTGGGTAGGAAGAACCAATATTGTCAAAATGGCTATACTCCCAAAACTACTCTACACATTCAATGCAATCCCAATTCAAATCCCAACAGCATATTTCACAGATCTAGAGAAAAAAATTCAAACTTTCATCTGGAACCACAAAAGACCTAGAATAGCTAAAGCAATTCTAAGCAACAGGGACATGGTGGGAGGTATCACAACTCCGAACCTGAAACTATACTATAAAGCCACCGTGATAAAAACTGTGTGGTACTGGCAAAGTAACAGACCCAAGGATCAATGGAGTAGACTAGAAGATCCAGAAACTACTCCAGATACACTGAGCCACCTCATCTTTGACAAAGGAGCCAAAAATCCTCACTGAAGGAAAGATAGCCTCTTTAACAAATGGTGCTGGAAAAACTGGGCTTTAACTTGCCAAAGACTAAAACTAGATCTAACTCTTTCACTGTGTACCAAGCTAAAATCAAAGTAGATAAGAGACCTAAATATTAAAACAGACACTCTAAACCTACTGCAAAACAGGTTAGGTAAAACTCTTGAAGGCATTGGCTTAGGGAAAGACTTCATGAACAAAACTTCTATAGCACAGGAACTGGCTGAGGAAATCAACACATGGGACCTCATTCTTTTAAAAAGCTTCTGCACAGCAAAGCAAATCACCAACAGTGCAAATAGGCAACAAACAATGTGGGAAAAAATCTTTACCAGCTGTTCCTCAGACAAAGGTCTACTATTTAGAATATATAAAGAGCTCAAAAAAATCAACCCTCCCAAATTTAATGACCCAATTCTAAAATGGGCATCTGAAATGAACAGATATTTTTCAGAGGAAGAAGTAAGAGCAGCTAAGAAGCACATGAAGAAATGCTCAACATCATCAGTCATTCGAGAGATTCAGGTGAAAACAACATTGAGATTTCATCTCACTCCACATAGAATGGCTGCCATTTTAGAATCAGCCAATGGCAAATGTTGGCGAGGCTGCGGAGAAGAAGGAACCCTTCTCCACTGTTGGTGGGACTGTAGACTCGTACAACCCCTGTGGAGATCAGTTTGGAGATTCCTCAAAAAGCTAGGATTGGCGATCCCATTTGACCCGGCCATTGCCCTGCTAGGTACATACACACAAGAATTGAAAGACTCATATCACAGTGACATATGTGCACCCATGTTTATAGCAGCCCAATTTGTGATTGATACATCTTGGAAACAACCCAAATGTCCATCAACTGGAGACTGGGTCAAAAAGTTGTGGTTATTCTACAGAATGGAGTAATACTCTGCCATATAAAATGATAAGTTTGAAGCATTTCTGCTTAAATGGACATACCTTGAGGATATCCTCATAAGTGAAATAAATAGGGCACAGATAGGTACATATCGCATCTTTCCCTTTTATGAGAAAATAAAGGTGTAAATGAGTCCTAGCATTGTATATTATATATTGTGAAATAGAAAATGCTCAGTGTAAAATAGGGTGAAAGGGGAAAATGTTGAGATTGTAACGAAAAGATAAGGATACAAATTTTATGTATATGGGAGGGTGGTATGGGGGATAGGGCTATGGGAAAAAATGAGAATTAAGTTGTGTCTTATACTTGTACAAATCCCCATTATGGAGTGCAATCATGATGTGTATATTTAATGTATCAATAAAGATTACCCCCCCCAAAATTTAATGAACCAATTGAAAAATGGGCATCTGAAATAAACAGACACTTTACAGAGGAAGAAGTAAAAACAGCTAAGAATGTGAAGAAATTCTCAACATCACTGGTCATCCAAGAGATGCTGATGATAACAACGCTGAGATTTTATCACACTCCACAAAAGATGGCTGCTATTGTGAAATTAACCCTCAGTAAATGCTGATGAGGTTACAGGGAGGAAGAAACCCTTCTCCATTGTTGGTGAGAATGTAGACTGGGACAACCACTGTGGAGGTTCTTCAAAAACTAGGATTAGAGGTTTCATTTGACCCTGATATTCCCTTGCTAGCCATATACAGGAAATAATTAGAAGTATCATATCATAGTGATATATGTGCATATGTCATAATGACATATGTTTTTAGCAGCTCCGTTTGTAATAGGTAAATCTTGGAAAAAACTCAAATGCCTGTCAATAGGAGACTAGATAAAGATGTGAATTTTTTATAAAATAGAGTATTACTATTCCATAAAGAATAAGTTTGAAGGCCAGGGATTTAGCTTAGTGGTTCTGGTGCCTGTCTTGCAAGTGCAAGGACCCGGGATTGATCCCCTCACCACCACCACATACAATACTGGGCATGGAGACTCACACCCAGAAGCAATCAGAACTGCATACCACAGGGCCGGGCGTGGTGGCTCATGCCTGTAATCCTAGCACTTGGGAGGCAGAGGCAGGAGGATTGCTGTGATGTGAGTTGGAGGCTGAGCTCAGGGCTAGCCTGAACTACAAAGCAAGGCCCTGTCTCAAAATAAAACAAAACAAAACAAAAACAAAGAATAAGTCTGAGTAATTTATACTCAAGTGGACAGATCTTGAGGACACACTCATAAGTGAAATAAATAGGTCGCAGATGTGTAAATACCGTATCTGTTCTCTGGTATCAACATCTGAAAATATAAATGAGTTCTAGAATTTATGATAGATATTATGTAATAGGAAATATTCAAAGGGAAAAGTGTAGGGGTAAGTAATGAGAAGAAAGAAATAATATGACGTTAAAAAAAGAAAGAAAGCATGTGTATATAGGAGGTAGGGTTTTGTTTTAGGGTGGGTAGGGGTATGGATAAAAATGAGAATTAACTCATGTCATATACTGCTACAAATTCCCAATTTGAGTGAGATCATGATGTGTATGTAAAATGTACCAATAAAGAATTCAATTAATAAAAAAGAAATAGTGAGAATCAATAAATGGGATCACATAAAATTAAAAGGTTTCTGTACGGCAAAGTAAACAATGGAGTGAAGAGACAACCTACAGAATAGGAAAAACATCTTACCAGCTGTTCTTTAAATATAAGACTAATATCTAGAATATCTAAAAAGCTCAAAACAGACCCCAAAATAAAAGACTTAGTAAAAATGGGTATCTTAAGTGAATACACATTTCCCATTAGGAGAAAGACAAATAAATACATGAAAATAAGTACAGGAAAACTGTTCAAAAACCCTGACCACTAAAGAAATGAAAATTGAAATGACATTGATAGTCCATGTTACCACAGGAAGAATTCCTATCATTAAGAAATCAAATAATAACAAATGCTAGCAAGACTTTAGGGAAAAGAAACACTTCTACACTGTTGGAATAGTACAACCTCTATTTAAATCAGTATGAAGATTCATCAGCAAACGAAAACTAAAATTGTATTTGACCTGGCTATTCCACTCCTCAGTATCTTCCCAAAAGAGTTGTAGTGATTATATTACAGTAATAAAGCATACCTATCTTTATAGCGACATGATTTAAAGCAGCTAAATCTGGAAATATGCCCATGAGCAGATAAATGGATAAAGAAAATGTGGTATTTAAACACAATGGAGTACTACTCTGCTGTAAAGAAGGACAAAGTTGAGGCATCTGTAAGTAAATGAATGCACCTTGAACCATACTATTAAGTGAAATAAATCAGAGAGGCAATCTTAAATATTGTATGGCTCCACTTATATGAGAAACCTGAAGTATAAATAAAGACAAAATACAAGATAGACAATAGATACTTCTTCAAATGGAAAGAGGACCAAGAAATGGAAAGTGGAGGGGAAAGGCAGAAGGTGGCATGAAAAAATTAAAACAAATGAGCAAAAAGTACAAATAGAGCTTTTGTAAATGGGAAAGGGACCAAGTGTTGGAAAAATTAGGGAGTCATAGTGGTAGGGGACAAAAAGGATTAAGAGAGGCTATGGACAACACCAGTTTCCTGCAGTCCATCTGATCATTATATACCATAAAAATGTACTAATATAAAATAAACAAAAGATACTTTAAGAGAAAGAAAACAGAATTTTTTTCCTAAAATAGGATCACTACAGCTGCTCAACAATGACAAAGAAAAACAGGAAATAAATTGATTTGGTACAAAAAAGTCATATAAGATTTACCAGGAAATAATTTTCCATATGGTTCAGCTACTAAAATTGGATGAATTTATGTGTGACCTTTTCTTTTCTTTCTTTTATTAAGGGATCCATATTGTACTGATGAAAATCTACAATTTAGTTTTCTGTTAAAATTCAAAACTTTCTTAGATTATTGTAAAAGATTTTTCTTTACTTGAATAATGTGCCTAGGAAACAAAGATTCTATTTATGTAAATTATTTCCTTAAGTCTATAAATCTTCTTTACTAGTTGCCCTCTGACCTTCAAAACTTTCTTTCTATCCAATAACCTTTGTTTCTTTCATTTTCATAGAAATTCTGTTCATTAAATGTCTGCCTGGCAGCTTACACCATCCTGCAAATATCTCCCACCAAATAAGAAACAGACTTACATTGTTCAAGGAAAAGAAGACTATCTTTTCTTTCCTTGAAGAACAGGGGAATCTGACAAAGACCCTCTACTTGAGCTACAAAGGTATCATAATTAGAATTCTTTGGGTCAGGAGTTAAGTCCAGTTTGTTTCTCTCCTTGCACAATCTCATTACAGTGGTCCCTATAACAATTGTGATAGCTCTCCCTTGACAGTAGTCTCTACTATCTTTAATGTATCATCAATACTTTTTTTCTTTAAATGTTGGTATCTAGTTTACTCACCATTATCTCCATCTTTGCATTTCTTTTATGGCATGCTCCTATATCTGGCATATAGTATTACAGAAGTTTTCACTTGGTGGTAGGTACTAGGGGATTAGGAGAATGATAATTTTGTATAGAAAGAAAGGGGCTCCACAGGCTTTACAGTCAGTTACAAATTGTCCTGTCAGTCATATGGACATATATAGAATTTAGAGGTTTTACAAAGAATGACTTTGGAACATTTTCTGTCCTTTGCAAGTCTCATTTTTCACAGATAGAAAGATTCTTTGAAAAACAAAAAAGAAATTAAGATCCACTTTCACATTTTCCCCTCCAGGTAGCATTCACAAGATTTTTTTTTTCCTTCTGATAACATTTTGCTTCCTCTCCTCTCCCTCAAGGTTTTTCTGCATTTCAGAACACAAAAGTGAAAGCATGAAAGAACCATGAAACTTTTACAAGGGTCTTAAGCCCCTTAAGTTCAAGTTGTCCTATATTCTCCGAAGTCCTACTAACTTCAGGAAGTCTGCAATTACTTTCTAACTCTGTTATCCAACCCAGAAAAGAATGTTCTCATACCACATTCTTTGAAAAAGCTGTATTGTATGATGAGGGCTTTCAGGGATTCAAGGCAATAAGAAAACCCTCCAGTGTGGCAGAAAAAAATTTCTTTTAAAATTCATTATTCAGAAATACTGCAGGATACACTTTTAAAAAGCATAACCAAAAGGTATTACAGACCAGAACACACACAATTTGTCTTCCTGGCTGCTAAGCACAGTGAGCTTGTGCACATTTAACTGAAAACAGGATATTTAGAGAGATGTCGATCCCAATGCACTGATATTATTTTGTGTGTACACAGCACCCATCCCCACATACTGTGATCAATATATAATACATATAACTACTGAGATCCAGTAGTTCATGCATGTTCTGAAACTCACCATTCAGGAACATAATGGCAATTCACAGTAGTGTAGCAGCACTATGATTTGTAGTCTATTACATGGACCACAAACAAAACCATTTTAGAAAAAAATCATCAGGTATGATAGTTTTGAGTTGAGCATTATTTAAAGACAATCTCTTATCACCTGTACTTGTGAATTTTTTTCTGAATGAAAGTCATTCTAAGAAAAAGTCAAATTTTGAGCTTTTGTCATCAAATGAAAACTTCTCAATGTAAGCAACACAGACAACTGTCTCTCATTACCATAAGCCTAAAAATTAGAGAAAGGCAGGCATCTTTCCAATGCACAATTCTTCTTTACACAATTCACAGTCATTCCCCTTATCCAAGAGCTGAGCAGATTTCTAAGGTTTCAGTACACACACACACACACACACACACACACACATTAAATTTAAATTTTCTCAATCAATGATGCACATCATCACATCATATATGATTTAGATAAAGCACTAGAAACTCCTTCTTTCAACAAATATTTCATGGCCATTCACTCTATTTCTTGTGAAATAACTTTCATTTGGAATACACAAAAATGAGACTGTATGTCAGTCATTTTCAGTAAGTTAATACATGGTAAATACATCTACAAGATACATTTTATTCTGTTATTATGGTTTTTTTTTGATAAACTTTTACTAAAAAAATCCCTGAGATAGTTAGCTTATAAACAGAAAACTGTTACTCTGACCAAAGTTTTAGAGCATACCTAAAGTGACTGAAGACCTGCCACTAAGTGCAACCTCTGAAAGTTTCCACCACTTCTCACTAGCATCACACTGGAGAGCAAAACTTCTTAAATGGGCCTTTGGGGGATGCTCAGGATCTAAATTATAGCACTACTGTTTAAAATGTAATTGGAGCTTTCATCTGAATATTCTGCAGAATACTATTGTAAATCATGACATTAGATCTACACAGCACTGTTTCTTTTGCTGGGGACTGCAACCTTATTCTTACAAAGACATAGGTGTAGAAGTTTTTGTTGCTGCTATTGTTGTTGCTGCTGTTGTTTCCAGAAGGAGAACTAAGCCAGAAACAAAGAAAGTCTCAACCAATGGTAGGAACGCCTAAGAAACCAAGAGTCACCACCAACAAGGATGACATCCTAAATATCCCATTGTGTGAAATTCATACGAGATCAATAAAACACTCAGGAGGCAATAGACTCTTTTAGGATCAATTATGCTGTTGGAAGTGGAGATTATTATCTATTCAACTCTTGTAATATTTGAAGCTCTGCATTGATCCATCTGAAAACTGGCTACAAGTATTAGAAGTGTCATGGTACATATGTGTGGTATCAAAATAAAGGAGCTCTCTGGGTTTGAATCTGTATTTACTGTTTGATCTCTGTTTTGTATCCTAAATCCAAATTCTAGACATTTAAGTCTCTCTTAGATTGAGCTCTGTTAGAAGTTGACCTCTGAATTAGGATTTTGGTGTAATTGTTTAACTGGGAGGAGATTTGCAAAAACACTGTGGAGGACTGAAGAAGTGAGACAGAACAAAGAAAGCAAAGGGTACCTTATCAAAGCAACCATCACTGTAGGTACCTAGAAATTAATCCTGCTGGAAGTCAGAGTAGGAGGATTATTCCCATAGCCCAATCTCCAGCCCATAGATGAGAGAGCTGTCATCTCTACTGAATCGTTGCTGAGAGTTGGGTTGGGTACAACTGCTCAGCACTACTAATGTGTAAGACTTAACTTCTTCACTACCGATTGTTTCCAAAGTGAAGGTGAAGAGATTTTACACTATCGTGATTTAGACACATACATTCATTGAGAACAGATGACAAAGAAGATTATCAATGAGAATTTCTAAGGTTACACAAACATAAGCTTTCTCTCCTTCCAAGGGGATAATCTCTTTTTGGAATAGTAAAGAAAGAATAAAAGGTCATCAATGAGAATGTCTTTCATGAGTTATATAAGAAGTATGCCAAATATATCAGAAAACAGGACTTGCAACGATTCGCTGAAGACTTCGTAAGCAGAGAAATGTTCTTTATGATCCATAAAGAAACTCTAAGAAGTGCTGATTGTGAATACTATAAATCATTGGCTATAATTTAGTGACAAATTTTCTATGTTGCCTCCTGGCAGATTATGTTTGAGCATCATATTTTATACATATTTATCAACATACCACATATTACACATAAATATATAAAATTAATATATATCACTAAAAATAAATTATAAAAGAAGTCTCAAGGTTGGGGAAATCAAAGAGTGCATTGTTGTATTATCCTGTTTGGTCAAGGAAGGAGCTATTGATAAAATATAACATAATTTTATCAATTGTCTTTATATGGTAAACATTATAAAGTTAGATTCCAGAGAATACTATTTGGGCTTAGAGAAAAATATGAAAAACTATGTCACCCAGACTTGTCTTCCCTAGCCGAGATACCAAGGACCAGTGAACTGGTGAGAGGCTCTCAGGATGCCTCATACTCAAGTCAAATATCTCCCCAAGTTTGATCTCTTCATCTCTGCCTCTTTGACCTTCATCATCCTCCAGTATCACTGACACTTTGAAAGAATAAAGACAGTAGCAAAAGCATCATTTTTAAAAGGATTAAAAACCCAAACTTTGTGTCTTCTGAATAGCAAGTTAAAATATGAGGTGTAAGATCAGCTCAAGGCACAAGTGGCAAAGTTCTTTGAGTAGGGAATCAATAGGCCTGCTGACCAACTTTTCTAGTTCGGGATGAGCCACAGTCAAATTAGAAGAGTAATAATGTGATTCAGGGAAGCCAAATTCAATTTTGCCAATGACACTGAGATTCCCTGAGGCAGCCCTCTAAAGATGACATTATAAACGGGATTACTTCCCATGTGTACAAATAACAAAAACCACACACACATAGAGAATGCAATGTGTGATCCATTCTATTCAGGAAACAAATTTTATTGTCATTATATATCTATATATTTTTTAGAAAGAGCATTATAAAAGCAGCAACAAAGTGTAACAGAAAAAGAAATGAAATGCTGCAAGTCTTTTTTATGGTGTTTCACATAGCAAAAGAAAAATAACTCACAGAATCATCAGATTTCCTAGAAGTTGCAGTAAATATATTGTTAGCATCTCCATGACTCACTAACAAGATGTCTGCAGGGAGGTGGGGCAGGAAAGCTGTCACCCAACTCCAGTCAACGATTTATGGCATTTGTGACTACCACATGCAAAGAGTGTCAGCTGGCAATTTATTCTGGCTGATGTAACCTGACATAGTTTTCTTCCTTTCTGACAACCAGTCCAGTAAGTAAGGTTAACATTTCAGCTCTAATAAGCAGAGGTATAAACCTAGCAGCAGAGTTTGGTTCTCAGTCACGCCTCTATCATGGTTGTGTCTAAACAGAGCCAGCAAAACAGTTCACACAGCCACTCAGACATAGTGAGAGAAAGAAGGGAGTCAAAGAGAATAGAATAGCAGTTGCCAAACCTCAGTGAACATCAGAATCCCCTGGAGGGCTTGTTAAGACACAGATGGCCAGGCTTCCTCCAACCTCCAGAGTTTGTGACTCCATAGGTCTGGGGTGACCATTTCTAATGAGCTCCTGGATGCTGCCGCCATTTCTGATCCAGGGGCCACTTTGAGAACTGCTGCTCTGTCCCATCAGGCAGGTGACTCTGAAAAAAAGTCCAGTTTCACAACTGGAGAAAATACTCTCTGGGGAGCTGGGTGAAGCCACAAGTAAGAGGGAGAATTCACTGTGACAGGGGTATCAGAAAAGCTTTGTATATCAAGTGACTTTTGAAATAGGCACTGTGTGGAGAAAGATCTCTCCATGGAGAAGGGCCTGCAAATAGGACTTTGGGCAGAGGACAGGTGAAGGTGGCTTTTGCGAGTGAATAAAAAAGGCCTCTGGGATTGATCTCGATATGCTGCAGTAATAGGATGGCCACTCCTTTTACAAGTCTATACCTGAAGGGGCTGTTACCTTATTTAATCAAACATTCACCTTGACTACTTACGGCAATGGCACACACAGAAATAAAAGTCAAAGACGGAGATGGAAGGGTGGATTCCTTGGCTTTCACTTCAAATGGTTTCTATGGTTGCCTGCACTTCCTCAGTGCAAACCAGAGTGACATGCACAATTATTCCTCAAAGACAAGAATAAATTGTTCTTAGCTGAAAGGATTTAGTTAGGCAGGTAAGCTTGATTGTCCTCTTTTACAAATGATCAGAGTCCAGCAGTGGCCTAGAGGCATTTTCCATGGAGGCAAAGAAGCACTAAATATACATGAAGAAGTTTGGGTTTGTGGCTAATATGAATTACGTTGAGCAATGTCATAGTTTCTCTAAGTCTTTTCTCTCATTTGTAAAATGGTGTAATATCTTCTCTCTAACATGTGTTACATGGAACAAAAATCAGAACTGTGAAATGCTATAAAAGGTGCTAATATAATGACTGTCCACGTATTCTTAGATGCCTTTTGGCCTTTGGAGCCCAAAGATTTAGAAAAGCTGCCTTAGCGAGTTACAGTTATTCTTGCTAATTCTACCATAGGAAAGTATAAAAAGAACGTAGGATAAATGGCTGGCTATAAATTTGTTCATCTGAATTCACAGATATGTATACATGTGTGATTTCATTTTATATACAAGAACTACTTATTTCCTCCAAGTATGCATCCTCCTTTTTCCTTATGGAAGAATGTTAATTTATAGCTAGGCAGATTGCTGCCCAGAAAAAAAAATCCTGTTGTGTGTACTAGTCTCCTTGACATGCAAATGTGACCACGAGGCTAAATTCTAGCCAGACCATGTCCCATATGGACTTGTTTAGAGCATCTTTACTGGGAGCTAATTCAGCTGAGAGATCATCACTACTTTTTCCTACTGCTCACTGGCATAGGATGTAATGGCTGGAACTCCAACAGCCATCTTGAATTATCATTCACTGTAAAAGATGGATACCACAAGCTGGGATGACAGAAGAGAATGAAAGAAGTCTTTATTTCTGGTGACAGTGTGGGACAACTGGTCAAATTTTTCTGCCTAATTTCAGACTTCTATTTTTCTTCAGTAACAGGAATTGAACTCAGGACCTTTGCCATTCAGGTGCAATACCCTTGGTCCTAGACTTCTTTTAAGTGATAAATTTTATCACACATATTCTACTGTTATGTTATTATATTTGTGGCTGAAATTTACCTTATGTCATACATATGACTTAAATTATCTATCGCTTATGGTTGCAGGACTCCCTTGTTGCTGCAGTGTCACACACTTCAGCGGTCTCCTAGGATGCTATTGGCACCTCAATTCACATTTCCCAGATGTGCTAAAAATATTTGTAGTCTAAAAGCTGCTCAGTTGTTGACTTTTCTTTCCTGATATTTTACCAGTCAGTGCACTTTGATAATAGGTTTCATCTGATCCCTGGATTCAACACTTTTTTCGCTTCCTTCGTAGCCATGTTCTAAATTTCCCTGGGGAGATTTGATGTCATATTTTTACTTTTTCCCCTTTAGAAGCTGATTGAAGAGAACATGGTGATAAATTCCCAATTATTTTAATACTACTCAATGTGATAGTTTCTCCTGTGGGATTATCAGTACTAGGTTGTGTGGTCTTTGAATATTTTATGGAGTAGTGTAGTGACAGCACATTCAGCACCTGACTATGGTTGTACAATGTTTTCTTTTGGATAGTGCAACTTTCTTGGCACCGCTGAAATCTCACCTTAGAGATGCTACCCTGAAGGTCAGGCTGGCTGTTTTTCCTCCAAGGCACTTACCTCAACCACACTCTATGGTTCTCATGGCCCCATTTCTACAAAGTTTCCAATTGGCATAAGAATGAAAGTACCTCACGTGCGGGGACTGCGTTTCTGATGTGCTGATATCTTTCATTTCCTTCTCACCTTCTGACATACACACTGGGAGCTTGGCAAGTGTTCTAGGATCAATGCAGGTATATCTACCAGACTGTCATTATTTGGGGTATTACAGCTGACAGCTGCCTTTGTCCTAGTAGAAAATCCTACTGCAGTAGATGAACATTACTCTTCAAAAAATTTTTTCCCTTATCCCAATGTAAAAGGTTTTCTTCAAATATATTTCATCATTCAGCTTTTTTAGAGAAATATTCACTTACAAAGGAAAGTTCAGAATATTGCTGTATAGCTAAAGTGATATATCTCTGTCTCTATCATTTGTTTAAGTCTTATTAAGGTCAGTCATGCCCTGAATTATTCCCTTTCTCATTTCTCCCTGTCATTATACTCTTCTAAATATTTTAGAAATAAAGCCATATTTTTTCATTTTATTTTCTCATGAGTGAGTGTTGAGTATGACAAAGCCTGTCATCACCTAATGAAAAATGGCTCTTAGGCCACTTATGACTAGTATTAAGGTGACACTGTCCCCTTTGAGCATCAACAAGGAACCGAGATGCAGGAGGTTTAAAACAAACCAATGAACAGTCACAGAAAAGACAATACCAAAAGAAATACAGAAGAATCAGGTTTATGAATCTAGGCTCAGCTGGCAACATTTTCAAAAACATATAGAAAACTTTTCCCGGACCGGGGATATAGCTCTGTAGTTCCGGCGCCTGTTTTGCAAGTGCAAGGACCTGGGTTCGATCCCCGGTAACCACATAACAATACTGGGCATGGAGACTCACCCCAGCAGCAACCAGTATCACATACTACAGTGCTGGGCGTGGTGGCTCACACCTGTAATCCCAGCACTCAGGAGGCAGAAGCAGGGGGATTGCTGTGATGTGAGTTGGAGGCTGAGTTCAGGGCCAGCCTGAACCACAAAGTGAGACCCTGTCTCAAAAAAACCTTAAAAAAAAAAAAAAAAAGAAAACTTTTCCCTGAAGAAGAGTGGACAACAGTAGAGACACAAGAGAAGTGAGAGGAAGTGTACATATCATAGGGACTTGACTGGATTTCTTACAAGAGTGACTCAGTATTTTCACAAAGAAACAAATCCTTCTCACTGGCTTTTCACTAAACAACCTGTTGTACTGAAAGTCAGCTCTAGAATGGTTTTAAGTTATAAGAAAAATGTCATTTGCATAACATACATGCAGAAGCAATGAACTGTTGCAAAATTGAGTCTGGGTATGACACTGAAGACACAGAGGAAAGCATCAGGAAGTCCCTATAAAGTACTGAACATTTGGAAATGTTTTTTTATCTTTTGACAGCACAATGCAAAGTTGTAATTCACTTTTGTCTTTCAAATTATAGTACTAGTTATTTTTGTGGTTTCATTTTCCAACAAAGTTTTAAGTATGTGCCAAAAGTTATGAGGATGATGATGGGTATGAAGATGAAAACACAAGCTCAAAATTGTCACAACTGATGGTTGGATTCTTGAGTTTAGAGCAGATGCCTATTATGAATGGTAATTTTCAATCTGTCAGTAACTTAATGCTGAGTGTTATCTGTCCTGCTGAAAATAGCTTGTCTCCTTTAGTAACATGGTTATGCTTGAAGGATGAAAGGAGGTCCAAAAATTTGGGAGGCATGGAAGCAGGAGCATGTGATCAGACTTCATTGCAGGTACTGATGTGTTATCTAGTCCTGGCATATTTGCATGCTTCCACTTAGAAGGAATTAAACATTTATCTAGGCTAGTGCTCTACAAACTTCAATCAATCATTTGGAGACTGTATTAAAATATAGATTCTGTTTCAGCAGGTCAAAAGTTGGTCCTGATAGTCTTTAGTCTAACAAGTTCCCAGATAAGGGCAATGCTGGTGGTCAGAGAAGAACAATTTGAATAGTACCAAGATTTAAGATCAATTTTGTTTAAAGGTTTACTTATAATCTATAGGCATCTTATTTTTGCAGTTAATTATGTAACAGGTCATTTGTTACTAATATTAGTTAAATCACCAATATTTTCTTTTCCACTGTCAATGCATTTCCAACAGCTACATCTATGATATATCCCTATATAGATTACTGTGTCTGTCTCTATTTGTGTTTGGATCTGTGAACAGAATTAATTCAAGGTTATTCCCACAGTAATAGTAATGTTACTACACATAACAACTGGCATCTGAAATACTGTCATTACTGTGATAGGAAAAGGTAGAAAGATTCCGTCTGGGGAATTATACATAGATCCAGTATTGCCTCAGGGAATGCACTATAAATGTGAATGTCATCTTTCTTGAGTGAAGAAAAGATTGGGAATTGCTAATCTTATCCAGTCTTTCAACTGAAGCTTTTATGTCTTTTAGAATGTATCTACTCTTTGCTTAAACAGCACCAGTAATAGGCAGCTTCCCACATTCTAATCCACCATATTGCATCTTTGGAGATCTCCAAAGATTAGAAATTCATCATTTTATCTCCTTGTGTCTTTCATCATAAGTTGTAGTTTTTCTTTTTAAATTATAAAGGACAGGGTCTACATTTCTTTATGGGTAGTCATCACTTATCAGTTGTCAATTGTGTTTTCTTCCCCAAACTCAATATTCCCAGGTTCTTGAAGCCTACCCCAAATGCACAGTGTGAATATTCAGAGTGGAAATATAAGAAGAAATATGTTCTTTTCTGCTTCCTATTTCTGGGTGTGTTCAGGATCCTGTCTCCTCTCAAGCATATTTTCTGGAAAGATTGTGAAAAATCTTTCACCTAGTTCTATGTCAGTCATCCATTCCCTTTTCCTGAGTAGAAACAAGTGATATTATCAGTATTACCAATTATGTGTGTACATGTATGTATATTTCTTTTTAACATGAATGCATTTTGCTGTATAGAATAGGGGAGAAGTATTTAAGTATATTGATCAAATATACTATTCATCATCTATCTTTCTATATCAGTACTTGTTCACAGTACACGATGGCTACCCGTCTTGTGTAGAGTTGGTACGTGTACAAAACACTTCTCAATTTCCTTTCTCTTTCTCTTCTCTTCCCCTTTCCCATCTCTTGATCCCTTTACCATGTGACAAAGATCAAGTATCTCCCACTTTCTACTTTTTCTCTTTATTTATAGTTTGTGTTTCTCATTTAAGAGATATTATGTGATATTGAAGCTTGTTGGTCTGATTTATTTCACTGAACAGTATGATTTCAAGGTGTGTTAGTTTTGTGACAAATGACTCAAGTTTATCCTTATTCATAGCAGGGTGGTATTCCATTGTGTGTGATTACAACGTTTTCTTTATTCATACATCTGTTGATGGATGTATAGGCTGCTACCAAGGCTTAGCTACTATGAATTGTGTTGCTATGAACATGAGTATTCATGTATCGCTGTCATATGACGACTTTAACTTTTCTGAGAATATATCTAAAAGGAGAATAGCTGAGCCAAATGGAATTTCTAATCAATCAGTTAATTTTAAACCACATTGGTAAAAGACAATTTATTTGTTTCCAATATTTTACTCTTAGAAACATTTTGTAAGAATGTAGTAATTACTTAGTCAAATGGCACATTCACTTTTTAATTTTGACAGATATTGACAAATTGCCTTATGCTGAGTTTTAACAATTTTAACTTCCAACAACATCAAATAAGAGTGGTTTGTTTTTCATATCCTGCTGATAGTCAATTACAGAAGTTTTAATTTTTGTAAAATTGAAGAGTAAAAAAATAATATGTTGATGGAATTTTATTTTATATTTGTCATGTCATAAGCGGGGCTGAAAGTCTTTTATGTATTTCATTTATTTAAATGTTATTTTGTCTGAAGTGTTTATATTCTATCCTCATTTCTATTAGGTTATTTATTTTTTTATCTTCAGAAAGTTCTTCACATATTAGGCTAATGTTGATATATTATTAGACCTTGTTCCTGGTATGAGTGCAAGAATTTTTCCCTGTTTTTCTTTTTTGAATGATTCTTTTCTATTTCAATTTTTTAAATGTAGTCTAGTTTACCAATTATTCATCACTAACTTATAATTATTTTATATTAATTATGTTAGTGGATTTATTTTTAATTTGTCTTTTTGTACTTGTGATGTTTATATTTAACTTTTAAAAAATTCTAAAACAGTATTCAGTTACTCTAAGAGTGTGTTAAACCATTTTTCACCAACGAATTGAAATGACACTATTTTTTTGTTTTGTTTTGTTTTTGTTTTTTGTGTTTTTTGCACTGGACTTTCTATTCTTGCCTAATTATTTGTCTATCACATGCCAATATCTATCACAGCACAAGAGCAGAATATGTGGTATGAAATACAAGAACATGGGTGTGGTAGCTCAGGGCTATAATCCCTGTAATTGGGAGGCTGAGGCAGGAGGATTGCTGAGTCTCAGACTACCCTGGGCTAAATGGTGAATTCAACAAATATGCAAGAATCACATAAAACAAACTTAAAAATATTATTTCAGAATCCAAAAGAAACTTTTCACAAATGAAAAGGAATATTATATTTTTAATAAGAACAAACAGTATCTTTAATATGTCAAGTTAACATAATGAAAATACTAGCAAAGTCTTTTTTATGGGTAACAAGGGAAGCTAAAATTCACATAGAAAAATAAGTAAGTTAAAATAGTCAGAAAAAAAACCTGATAACAATATGCAATGAGAAGAGATAAATGTTGCCAGGTACTTGGTATACACAAATTTACAATAAGAAGTACTATGAAGTGCATGTGTAAAACTTGATATATGTTGAGATTGTAACAACAAAGTAAGGAAGCAAATTTTATGTATATAGGGGGTGGTAGGGTGGGTGGGGCTATGGGAAAAAATGAGAATTAAGTTGTGTCTTATACTGGTACAAATCCCCATTATGGAGTGCAATCATGATGTGTATATTTAATGTACCAATAAAGATAATTTTAAAAAAAGAAAAAAAAGAAAAAAAAACACTTGATATATATTTTAGTCAGTATATAACTTCTAGGAGTATTTGTTTTTTAACTGTTTTAACTATCATGGATTTGGCCTTGTTTTTCCACAGTTGTCAAATTTAGAGTGAAGAAGGATGGTTTCAAGTTGAATGAGAGTCCAAGGTAAGAAAGAAAAAAGTCTTCTAAAAGAGTCAGGAAACCAGCACATGGGAAACTTTATTAATTTACATATGTGGAATATTATTGATACAGTAAAAATTTACCATGTAATGTTTTGATAGAAATCTAGGCAAAATTTTCATTTGGAGGAAGTAGATGATAATCTAGATTAGATTACCTGACTTTTTTAGGTGTCTCGTTAAATTCAATATTTTTTTCTGTAGGCTTTTTGTTTGTTTGCTTCCGTTTTAAATTCTTTTTCTGTTTCCTTTCATATATATTTCATGCAGTAAGATATTGACCACAGCAAGCACAATTGCTAGATTCCTCTTCCTAGATATTTGGTCTTTTAACAACATACATTCTAAGAGTATTTATATACTAATATTGTCAAGAAAGAGTTGACAGAACCAAAATAAACACAGTAACAAAAAAGAATGAGCAATATGATTTGAAAACAGGTGAAATTAAGACTTAAGTAAATCTGTGTTGGATTTCTTTCATTTACAAAAATAGTACTATTGCTATTCAACATATTTAAAGAATGTGTGTGCAAAAGAAACAGTCAACTCCACAATATCCTTCTAAACTTGTGCTCACTGTTTAGTGTATATATTTTCAATAGAGTTTGTTTCATACTTTATGAAACATAATTTTTTTCTTCTTTTTTCTTTTTCATTATTCATTTTATTGGTATGTTTTATACATACAGTATGATCCTACTGCACTTTAAGAATTTATGCCTGTACATGATTGATCTTGTTTCTCATTTTTTCCCATTCCCCTGATCTCTCTACAACCAGCACCCCCTATATACATAAGCTTTAGTTCCCTTTTTACCATGAAATTTTTTGTTCCCTTCTTTACTTTCTCCTGCCCACAATTTTGCTTTTCCTGTTGAACATTGTCTTCCTATTTCACATTACCTATCATACATTTTGGCATTCATTTACACCTTCAGTTTTTTATAGTAGAGAAAAGAGAGCATATTTACGTATCTGTGTATTATTTATTTCACTTATGAGTATGTACTCAAGGTACATCAATTTGAGTATAAATGACTTGAGTTTATCATTCTTAATAGCTGAGAAATATTCCATTTTATTAAAAAAATCACATCTTCTTTGTCCAGTCTCTAGTTAATGGGCATTTGAAATGTTTCCAAGATTTAACTAATATAAGCTGAACTGCTATAAAAATGAATGCATATATGTCAGTATGGTATGATTCTTTTAATTCTTACCCTAGCAGGGGAATAGCAGGATCAAATGGTACTTCTCATCCTAGTTTTGTCAGGAATTTCCACACTGATCTCTATAGTGGTTGCACAAGTCTACATTCCCACCAACAGTGGATAAATTTCCCTTTCTTCCCACAACCCCACCAGGTACCTCCCATTTGTTGTTGGTTGATCTTGTGATAGCAGCAGTGAGATAAAATCTTGATGTTATTTTCATCAGCATCTCTCAAATGGCCAGTGATGTTGAACATTTCTTCATATGCTTCTAGCTGCCTTTACTTCTTCATCTGAAAAATGTCTGTTCATTTCAGATGTCTGTTTTTGAATTGGGTCTTTAAATGGTGAGGGCTGATTTTTAGAAGCTCTTTATATACTCTAGATAGTAATCCTTTGAGATACAGCTGTTAAGTGTTTTCCCATATAGTAGGTTGTCTTTTTGCTCTGTTACTGGTTTCTCTTGCTGTGAAGAAACTCTTTAATAAGATGAGGATCCCAGGGCTGGGTATTTAGCTCAGTGGTTCCAGTGCCTACCTTGCAAGTGCAAGGGCCTAGGTTTTATCCACAGTAACCACATAGAACAATGCCGGGCATGGAGACTCACACCCACTGGCAATCAGTACAACATACCACAATGCCAGGCCTGGTAGTTTACCCCTATAATCTCTGCACTGGGAGGCAGAGGCAGGAGGATTTCTGAGTTCGAAGCTGAGTTTAGGACCAGGCTGAACTACAAAGCAAGACCCTGATTCAAAAAAAAAACTAAAAAAGAAAAGATGAGATCCCAGTTGTTGATTCCTTCTCTAGCTCCCATGTTGCTGAGGTTTTGTTCATAACATCTTTCCCTATCCCAAAGGAAAGAGAAGGCTCAAATCCTTGAAACCAAGAATGAAAAGGAGGAATCACTACAGAACCAGATTATGTGGAAGTGGAGAGGATAAAAACACTTACTTTTAAAACTTGTACTCCAATAAGATGGAAAAAAAAGAAGAAATGGATAGATTCCTAGACACATATGAACTTCCAAAGTTAAATGAAGAAGATATAAAAGTGCTAAACACCCAAATATCTATATGTGAAATTGGAAATGTAATTAAACACCTACTGACAAAGAAAAATCTGGGTCTTGATAGCTTCACTGCTGAACTGTACAAGACTTTTAGAGATGAGCTAATACTATTACTTCTCAAACACTTTAATGAAATCTAAATGGAAGCAGTACTCTCAAATTTATTCCTAGAAGCAACCATTACATTGGTTCCAAAAGCAGAGAAAGACTCAACAAAAAGGAGAACTACAGGCCAATCTCCCTAATGAACATTTATACAAAAATTCCCAATAAGATACTGGTTAAAAGAATACAGAGGATCATCAAGAAGATCATAAACCTTGACCAAGTTGGATTCATCTCAGGGATACAAGGATAGTTCAACATATGTATATCAATAAATGTAATACACTACAAAAACACAATTTGTAAAACAAAATATATGCATTGCTCTGCAGTCTGCTGTTTTTATTTAATATTTATTGAGAAACTGTTGTGGGCCCATTTAAAAGCACTAGCATGTATATCCTATTTAACATTTTAATCAGTTTAAAAATACTCTTCTTGCAATTTAATTCTACTTTTGTGGGCCACAAACTGCTTTTGTCAAGAGGGGGAAAAACAAAGCATTTTTTTTCTATATTAAATGAAGATCAAGATCTTTACCTGCCTAGATTATATGTATCTCAAGATTGTATAATAGCTGTATAAATAGTTAATTAACCAGCTTCAGTCAGTGGCAATACATCAGGGTGTGGGGGCAGTGAGTGACGAGATCAGAACAGGCTGTCAGAGGAATGACTAAGGTATACTTTCTAGTTACTAAATGTGTATGCATTTGACATCATCCAGCAGCAATCAACATGTTAGTTGAGTGAATTTTGTTTGTGCCTAAATTTTTATTTCATAGTTGATCATATAAAAATGATTCTTTTTGATCCTAGAAATTTACTAAAATGAATATGCATTTTACTCACTTTTCAAAACATACTTTGATTACCCAAAAGAGATGACTTAATTAAACAACAATTGAATAAAACTATGTAATTGACTAAAATTCAATCATGTGATTTAATGTTATTCTTTTCCCTGATGAAAGAGGTCATGATGTCAATACAAATGCATGTGCATGAGTATATAAAATATATCAAGACTTTTTTCCACAGTACTGTACTTTTAAATATGCAGAAATATATCATTCATTCATTGCACAAGTATCTTTATCTATAAAACTAGAATCTGGGGGACATGTATATGGATCTTGGCACCAGTATTAGGATGTGAGGGCAAGATGTAGGCAAACACAAAAGAATGAAGCCTCTTGTCTTTAACATAGTACATCCCTTAGGATATTGGAAACTTTTGTAGCCACTCAGTAATGATCATGCTCAATGTAAAAATAAGAGACATCTGAGTGTGCATTTTGCAAATCAGGAAAGAAAGATGTCTAGATATATTTTGTACTGCACTATGTTTTTTGTAACCATTAAATATACTGTTCTGTGGCCTTTTCCACTCTACAGGGACAAAAATGAAATCAGATCATCTAGGATATCTAGAATTTTGCGGTCACTGTGCAAATGGGAACAAAGATTTCTTTGCTTTAGGGGAATTAGTTATAAAGATTCACTCAAGCTTTGAACTTGTTTATTTGCAATTCTACACCTTTTAAAATGCAAATAACTTTGTCAGGTAAGCCAAGAGAGATGGTTGAAAAATACAGAGGACTTTGGCAGTTTAATAAAAGGTCTGTTTCAAAATAATAACTTATGTGGTATGGGTCATGTCAGCTGATCTCCTTTTGATGTCACTTGGAGCTAATGAAGTAGCAATAACTTCTGACAAATGGTACTGCAGTCTAACAAGGAGAACACAGTAAGGGTGGGGAATCCCAGTTCTATATTCATTTTGGCAGCTAAATATTTTTGTGAATCCTAAAAAATTGCTTAATCACCCTTAGTTATGCTTTCCAATGTGCAAAAAAAGTAGATAATAGTATCTTTTGGGCAAGATAATGCAGAAGAGCAACTGGTATACCATGTGAAAACCTAGCTTGGTGCCTGGCATTCAAGAACTGGCCAACAAGGTTAACTAGTCCAGTGCCTGGAACTTGCCAGTATCCTTACTCATGAGAAAAAAATGTATTTTCAGCATTGAAAGTATGTGTTTACTATGAACTCTTTACACTTCTCTAGAGAAGTGTAACCAAATTGGGACTCAATTTCTCTGCTGTCATTTGGCCAGTATCATACAGTTCTCTTTTAAACTTTTATTTTGGCCACAATTTAAGTGTGAGAAGACTAGGTGCAGAAGACCATAGGAAAAAAATTATTTTAACAACTGTACTTTCTTCCAATTCAGTCTTCAACCATTTGGCCATATCAACCTGAGTGGTAATGAAGACATCTTTGTCCTCTCACTGGCTCAGAAAGAGCTATCAAGCCCATGCCAAGTCATTACAGTATCCATAGTTATGTGCTTGTGAAACATATACTCTTTAATGACATATCATCTTCTCTCCTTCAGAACCATTGCCATTTATTATGTTAACAATCTTAGTATCCAACCATTATTAAGTTAATACTATATATGTTGTAGGGACTGAAAAGAAGTTATTGCATTGAACCTTTCAATATAAAAAAAGCTAATATTTCAAATATATCATAGTATGACTGCATGATTACAAGGCATAGCATGTTTGATGTATAATTTAATAGGCATAAGTTTGCATCTCCCTAAAATAACATGAATTATTAGTCTTGTTATTGTCTTCTAAACACATTCCTCATTATTGTGGGTATTATAAGAGATAAATGAACTTGAACTCCAACTCATTCCCTCCATTCTTTTTCAGTTGTTTCTATACATTCATCTGGAATAAATAATCAAAGAAACAAACAAATAAAGCTGTGTACAATAGAAATCAGATAGCTTTTGTTCCTTCTAACACAGAATCTCTAGGCAAAAGCCAGAGTGATCTTTTTTTTTTTTTCCAAAAAAGGTAAATCAGAATGTTATTCCCATCCTCAAAAGGCTTTATTGTCTTTTCACTAAACTTAGAAAAACAATCCAAATTCCTTCTTTGACAGGTTTTATACACCTGAGTCCCACGTCCCTCTGATTTAGTTTTACACTGTCTTCCCTCCATCACAGTCTCACTGTTCTCCAAATGCACATTTTATCTCAACTGTAAGCACTATGCCCTTACTGATCTGTTTCTAGTGTGCCTATTTTTGATTATTTACAAGGAAAGGCTTTTGGATCTTAGATCAAAGGTCTCTTCCCCAGTGACACCTTCTTGACTACCTACTCTAACTTAGCACCAACCTTAGAATATTCCTTCCCTGGCTGGGGGTTTAGCTCAGTGGCTCCGGCGCCTGTTTTGCAAGTGCAAGGGCCCAGGTTCGATCCCCAGTAACCACATACCATACTGGGTGTGGAGACTCACACCCAGCAGCAGTCAGTACCACATGCCACAGTGCCGGGCGTGGTGGATCACGCCTGTAATCCCAGCACTCGGGAGGCAGAGGCAGGAGGATTGTGATGTGAGTTGGAGGCTGAGCTCAGGGCCAGCCTGAACCACAAAGAGAGACCCTGTCTCAAAAAACAAAACAAAACAGAACAAAATATTCCTTCCCTCTTTGACTTTTTAAGTTATTATTGAAATAACACTCATCATCACCCACAAATTATTCTCATCTTGTTTTTTATTTGCTATCTATTGTTCCCTACTATTATGATTACAGGCTCTTATGCAGAGTTTTCACTGGCATATCCCCAGTGCCGACCACATAGTAAGCACTCAATAAACGCCTTAATCATATGATGATGCCTTAGAGAGATGGTATGTTACTCAGGTGCCTATAAAATACGTTATTGCATAAAGGCAGATTTTTACTGAAGTTCTGTCTTTTTCTGAGCTGTGAGATCCTTAAAAAAGGATCTATATTCCTTGGCTATATTTGATTCATCACTGAACTGAGAAAGATATATCAGGGTCTTTTAAATTAGAACAAAGAAATTAAAATGAATAATTTCTTTTCAATATTGCAAAAGGGTTAGTGAAAATCTTACATTTTATCAATATTATATTTGTACAGAGCAAATATATAATTTTGGCTTTGTTTAGAATTATATTAGTTCAGAAAATTAATAATTTTAGGTCTTTATAAAATAGATGAACAAGTCAAGTATAATTTAATTTCTAGTAAAAATAACTTTCAAATGGGAAAAATAAAAGCATAGGTTATTGAGACTGATAAAGAACTGGAGGAAATGAGTTTTAAGTTTCTTATCAGCTTCAAAATTCTGTGATTATTAAGACACAATTCAGGATTTATAGTTGTAAGCAGCAGAGTCCATCCTAGCCACTTGCAATGTAAGGGAATATGATGAAAAATGGCAGGTACCTGAGGTGGCAATGTAGTCTAGTGTTGCAGCACTTTCAAGGCCCTTGGTTCAATTCCCAGTGTTGAAAAATAAAGTAATTACAGATATTTCACTGTCATTTCAAGGTGACAACTAGTAATATTTACATGTGCACTAGGTTTTAATTCCATCATTGTACATTTGAATCTTTAAACAGAATTGGTTGGTGAATGCATTACTATGTAATTTGAATGTTGGATATCCCTAGAAGGCCCATACATTAACTAGGTCCCCTGGATCATGCTATTGGAAGTAGTTAGAAAGAGGGATCTAGTAAGGGATCCTTAGGTCTTGGCCCCTACTTCTTCTGTGGTTTCTTGGTCATGAGGCGAGTAGTTTTCCCCTGCTGTCCTCTCCCCACCATTGCCATCTGGCACCTCTAAACAAGACTAAAAATGATGGATCCACCCAGTCAAGGAACAGAACCTCAACAACTGTGAATCAAAATAAACCTTTTCTTTTTATAAGTTAATTATTTCAGGTATTTTACTATAGTAATGGGAAGCTAACTCAAGTGTATAAATTATTTACCTGGACTTATAATACTAAATGTATATCCACAATTTATACGGCCAACAGTGAATGGGAAAGCAAGCCCTTACATCCTTGCTAAAGGATATCATACTGGGAGGGCAATGAAATCCAAATGAAGAGAAAAAGGAAAGATAGAGAACAGGAAATGTTCTCTTGGTCAGGGAAGATAGACCTTTCTCAAATCAGAAGGGGATCTAGATGGAAGGGGGAGGGTGAGGGAAGAGCATGAAAAAGTAATTAAAATATATTATGTACAGATAACAATTCCACACAAGGAATTCAATTATTATGTACTTTACAGACATACTAATAAAATCGACATCTCTCATACCTCTCTGCATATCCTTCACTGTATTGTTCTCTCTCTGACACTCTGTCACCACTCTGGGCATACAAACAGATTTTGGGGTATAAATCTCTCTACCTTTCACCTTCTAACTTCCCATGGGATTATTCCAACTCCCTAAGAGACCAATCCTAGAACAAGAGCTCCTAATTATTTCTTTCTCTGAGAATTATAAGCCTCTGGGACACTTGCCTCTGCTCTTCTTTCTCTTCATCCCAAGGAAAAGAAACAAAATATCCAAGGAATATTTTTCTAATCCAAGTAGGAGCAGTGATCTACTCTCACAGAACATTTCTTCTAAACATTATCTATGCCCTTGGTCTTCTCTAATTTTCCTCAGACAGATAGAAGTTACACTAGTGCCCAAGAGGTAAAATTTAGCCATAGATTAGTTTGGTTAGCTGGGTGGTATTTCTGCCAGATATGGTGGTGCATGCCTGTAATCTCAGCACTTGGGAAGCAGAGGCAGGAGGATTGCTGTGAGATCAAGGCTGAGCTCAAGGCCGGCTTGAACTATAAAAGTGAGACCCTATCTCAAAAAATAAATAAATAAATAAATAAAAAATAAAAACCTTCTACTCAAAAGTATTTACCTTGAGGACATCCTCATAAGTGAAATAAATAAGTCAAAGTTGTGTAAATATTATATCTTTTCTCTGGTATGAGAAAATGAAATTGGAAATGAGTTGTATGTATAGTTGATATTGTGAAATAGAAAATATTTAAAAGGAAAGAGGGTGTAGGGGTAAATAACAAGGGGAAAAAGAATGTGACAGCAATAAAGAAAAAAGGAAACAAAGATTGTGTATATAGGGTGTGGGGTAAGGGGAAAATGAGGATCAAGTCATGTCATATTCTGGTACAAACTCTCAATGTTGAATGCGATGATGATGTATGTCCATAATGTACCAATAAAGATTTAAATTTTTAAAAATCCTTTAAAAATGTCTAAAAAACATTTTTCTGCACCTGTTTATTTAAATAGTGGGCAATTCTTGGAATCTTCATCAAACTTCAACACTGGGCTTTCTCATTTTTTCTCTTGACTCTCCCCCTAGGCCATCTCGCTTATTCACATCTTTAACCCTTTTTTAGGTAACTTTCTATTTGCCATCACCAAGCTTGTGCCTTAAATATTCCCCAGTTCAACAATTACAAAGCCAGATTCATGATGATCATTCCTTCCTGGTCTTGGTCCATCTTTCCCTACTTTGCTGGGTGGTACTCTAGTCCTACTAATAATAAAGGTAAATAAATAAAACAAATAAAAAAGCTTTACAATCAACCTTGATGTTTTTCTCTTCCTCATCTCCTATAACTTCATAATCTTTAACTACCCTTAAGTACTTTAGAGTGCTATCTCTAAAATACAATGAGTCTGTCTTCTTATTTCAATTTCTACCACAATCTGTCCAGTCCAAGCTATCATCAGCCCTAAATTAAGTAGGCTTCCACTTGATATCATTGTATCTGTTTTTCTTCCTAATTAATTATCTATCAAGGAGTCTCAGTGAGCTTTTCAAAATGCAGTTCTGATCGTGCCAGCCATGCTGTCTGTTTCTCAACTTCTTCCAAAAGTAGGTAGTCTCTGTTTCCTAACATGCAATCCATAGCCTTCCCAGGCACTACACAGGATTGCATGGTCTAAAACCATGGAAAGTAAAACCGAATAAAGAAGTACTACTTTATATAAGTATTCAGTAAAAGATTTAAATAAATTTCAAGCTATATATAATGCTTTATCAGTTTTCTTTCCAAAAGATGGAACAGAGACCTATGAATTAGAAAATGATTTGCTTAAGAATGGACTGTAGGGCTGGAGATTTAGCTCAGTGGTTCTGGTGCCTGTCTTGCAAGTGCAAGGGCCCTGGGTTCGATCCCTGGTAACCACATACAATACTGGGAATGAAGACTCACCCCAGCAGCAACCAGTATCACACACCACAGTGCCAGGTGTGTTGGCTCACGCCTGTAATCCCAGCACTCGGGAGGCAGAGGCAGGAGGATTGCTGTGATGTGAGTTTGAGGCTGAGTGCAGGGCCAGCCTGAACTACAAGGCAAGACCCTGTCTCAAAAAAAAAAAAAAAAAGAATGGACTGTAAGAGGCCTGATTAGGACTTGAGCTTATATTATACATATGTTAGTCAGCTCAGGGTACGAAGATAAAATATCACAGATCGTGTGGCTTAAACACAAGATTTATTTTCTAATATTTCTGAAGCC
>PVIR01004346.1:0-53294 GCA_004026965.1 Petromus typicus | reverse complement strand
TCGTAATATCCATTTTCCCCTCTGGTACCAGTGATTAAACTCGACCTTGTTCTTGTGAGTCAAGCGCTGTGCCACTGAGCTATATCCTCAGCCCTTTTAATGTCCACTGAATCAAGTGAGATCATAGAATATACTGAAGTCATTCCTATGGCTTAGAAATTATGAACATCTTTTGAACAAAGAAATTGTGAAACTAGTAGAAAATTATCTTTTACTTCTTACTGATTTTATCTTCTGTAAAATGGAGGCAATATTCAACATTAATATTTGTTCTTAAGACTAAATTATTTCACATAATTACAGTCATCTAGACAACAATAAATGTTAGTGACTATTTTTTTGTTTGTCTGTTTGAGACAGGGTCTCGCTTTGTAGTTCAGGCTGGCCCCAAGCTCAGCCTCAAACTCACATCACAGCAATCTTCCTGCCTCTGCCTCCTGAGTGCTGGGATTACAGGTGTGAGCCACCACGCCCGGCACTGTGGCACGTGGTACTGATTGCTGCTGGGCCTAAGTCTCCACGCGCAGTATTGTATGTGGTTGGAGGTGGGGGGATGGCTTGAACCCGGGTCCTTACGCTTGCAAGATGGATGCCGGAACCACTGAGCTAAATCCTTGGCCCAGTGACTATTTTTCGCTTAGTACGTAAACAGTTAAGCATTTTAATAATTTTTTATGACTTTCTTTCAAGGGCAATCAGTAAACACAGACAAAATATTTCATATAAGAGACAAGCAGAGGATGACAGAATGCAAGGACTATGGATATTTTCAGTGCTTAAGAATAGATGGTTAGTACTTAATTGTTGACCACTTCTTAGCTGCAATGGCTAGAATAACTAATTTATCCCAATTGTGCACATTGTCAAATAATTCAAAGCTAACAGATGCAAAAGGTGAAGATTTAGCAGCTTAATTTTATCCGTATATATTTGTCAAGTAAACATCTTAGGAAATTTAGTTCTATCTTTGTCCCCTGAGAAAGAAAAAAATCATAATTCTATAACACCGAGTAAATGTCTCTGCGCAGAAATGAATCATAAAAATGATAGCTTAGATATTCCTGTCAGAAGGCCCCTTAATCTTGCTAAACACAGCACAGACTGAAAGAAAAGGTCATTAACCCTGCGTGACATAACAAAATTACCACATTTACAGGAAGCTAAAATAAGGGGAAAAGGAGGTCTTGGGAACATTCATTGTAGTCAAAGGAAAAATAGACCACAGTATCTTTTTTTTTTTTTTCACAGAAAATAGAGCCTTGAGCACTATAATGCTTGTTCCATGAGGTTCACTGTCACATTGTTTATATATTTTTAAAAGTGCAGATAGTTCCACTGTTCTTCAATAGCTGAGTGATTAAATAAGTCATGATACATGTGATATATTCGGACATGACCTTTAGAAATGATATAGGTCCTGTGTACATATATAGAAAGAATACTGATGCACTCATGCTGAAAAGTTCAACTTCTATGTTAAAAACAAAACAGAATAGGATTTATTATTTGTTTTAATTACATAAAAACATACACACCATAATGATAGAGGGAATTGTATATCTCTATTTTTGTTTTAGGAGAGGTAGTGCTGTGATTGAACATAATGGACAGGAAGTATTTTAGCTTCTAATATATTCTTTTATGATTGTATTTATTTTAAACTTTGAGGTCAATATTCTGGGAATTTTATGAACTATATTAAGCCGTGATTTTACTTAATAATGTAGTAATCTTATTGTTAATTTTTTTTCTTTTCAGAGAGGTTCTCATTATGTAGACTAGGCTGGCCTCAAACTCTTATAAATCATCCTGTCTCAGCCTCACAGGTGCTGGAATTACAAGCATTCATCACCTTACCCAGCATATTTTTAATTTAAGAGAAAATTTAATGGACTGTGGACTGTTCCTTAATGATTGTATCTTCTTTTTCTTTTAAGTATATAGTAACAGTCACAAATTCCTTTGAATATCTGCTATTAAGTTTTCCTTTTCTCTTAAAATTATATCTTTCTAAAAAATAATTTTCTTTCCATAAATCTTCTTAACTTGTGGGTAGGATTTTCTCATTATCTACATTCTTAGCTCTTGGTTCAAAGCAACAATTGGCACATGAGCCTGGCATGGTAGCACACACCTGTAATCCTAGAACTCAGGAGGCTGAGGCAAGAAGACTGCTGTGAGTTCAAGGCCAGCCTGAACTACATAGGGAGATAGTCTCAAAAAACCAAAGAATTGGCACATTTAAAATAAAGCATACTGTGATGGTTAATTTTATCCACAACTTGACTAAGGTGTGACCGGCCGACAGATTTGGCCAAACTTTATCCTCAATGTGTGTACAAGACTGTTTCTCAATGGGATTAATATTTGAATTGAATTAATGGGCTGAGCTAAGTGAAATGTTGCCCCTAGTGTGAGTTGATCTCTTCTGAGCAATTGAAAATGTAAATAGAACAGAAAAGCTACATACAAGGGAACTCCTTCTGTCTGACTGTTTGATCTATGGCATTATCTTTTTCTGCTTTCAGACTCTCAGTCAAAAATAGTGGCCCTTCTTTGGGTTTGAGCTCACAGGCTTTCATACTCGAACTTACATCCTTGACTTTCCTGGTTCTCAGGCCTTCACACCCAGAGTGGAGCTAAACAACCAGTTCTCCTGACTTTCCAGTTTGCAAATTTATGTGGCAGTTATTGGAACCTGTCAGCCTCCATAATCAGGTGAAAAATATGTGCAAAAGTAATTAGGATAAATCTCTGGTCTGTGTGTTCTGTTTCTATGTAGAAGTCTGGTATTCTGACGAAAAGTTTTCTGAAAATGGCCATGATTTATTAGCTGTGAATCATACACTGAAAGGATCGGGTTGGGTACAGGCAGAGATGTTTGTCATGCTGCACGTGTCACAGCTCCTGAATGGGAAGTGATCTTGATTTATCACAGATGCCTTAATTTATTTCTAGATAATTTGATTTCTTTTGTGGGGATATCCTTTCTATTTTATGTAAGAGAAGGGTAATGCACAGTAAAATGTTTGTACATCATTTTGCACAAAAAAGGCTGAAGAAGTCAATGATTTCACATATAGATTTAGCTTTTATCACCTCTTTCTGCTTCTGTGCCTCTTGCATCTGCCAGCTCCTATGCTGAGCCCCTTTCTAGAGCTCTGCTAAATCACTTCCCATTGTGATCCATCCACTCGTATTAGTCTAGGTTTGGTTTTCTTCTCTATGTTTCATCTGTTATTGTCTTTCTATTCTTTTTTTATACTCTAAAAATTGTTAAAATCCCTTATCGGTGTTCCAACTTTTTTTCATTTTATGGGCTCACATACCTTTATATAGTTTCACTATTTTCTTCATTGAATAGGGCATGTGTGTAACACATACTGTTTACAACCCTTGTGAAAGACGGCGGATACACACAGGACATTTTAATTCTGTTTTTCATCCCGTTTCAGTTCCCTCACTTCCTGTTTTATGAATCCTCGATCCTCTTCTTTCTTTTGTACATGTGTGCAGTACGTGTTTACATTCCTGTGTGGAGTTTGTAGACATGTATAATACATTTCAAGTTTTTTTTCATTCTTATCTCTCCTCTTCCTCCACCTCTTGATTCTATTCCTCTTAGACTCATCTATCTCCTTACTATTATCTATCTTTTGTTTTGTTCTTTATTTTTACTCTGGATTAAGCGAAATAAATCAGACACATGATATAAATATTATATTCTTTCTGATATAAGTTTTGCTATTATTTTAATAGGGTTTTCTGAGAGAAAAGAAAAACAGATGTGGTCATTTTCCATGTTTAGCAAAATAAATGATGTATGGGGTGCTTTAAGTTATAGAAGGACATTTTTGAAAGTAGATACTATAGTTATTTTGATTATTCTATTCATAGTAAAACTTTTTTGGGAGAGTCAAAACTAGCATGCCTTCTACATGACTTTTAATAATTCTATAATAGGGTAAAACTAGGCCTTTCAAGATCATCCACAGGGTGTTTGTGTACTTAAGCTGTGAATGTATAATATTTCTTTGTGTAGTAAATAGTTGTTATACCGCATTGTTTGAGGAATTATACAAGACAGAGTTTGCACATGCTCAGGTTGGATGCAGTCATCTCAAGCCTAGCTCCATAGTGCATGCCAGCAATGGCAGAAATATTTGTACACATTTGCAATCCATGATTGTGAAACGTGACTATGGAGAGCAGACTCTACTTACCCACTTGATTCCCAACTTTCTGAGAATCCTTTTAAAGTATGTGAGTACAAAGCTCCTCCTTGTTTGGATGATTACTTAACCGTTAATTTTTACAATTCTTTATTCATCACATCCCGGGTAGGAAATAGGCCTGTTTACAACTGAGAGCACATTTCCTAACAAATTGCAGCCTTGCATAAAACCAGACTAAGCTCCAAGCCTTCTTTGCTCCATTTTGGATGAGGGGGAGAAAATGTTCCATTCTCAGCAGTCAAAGTTAACCCTTCCTTAAACATTTTATAGATTGTTTGAAATTTAGAGCTGATAAGCTACTCATTTCACTGATGAAGAAATTGAGGCTCAGAGACATAGTAATTTGCTCAAGTTCAGCCACTGAGTTTACTGAGGATCTGGATCTAAAATTCTTATCTTCTGGTTATTATATTTAGTTTTAATTCTATAACAATATCTAAATCATACTAGCAACCAAAGTTCTATAGCTATGAAGAGCAAAATTTGCATTACCTTGATAATAACACCAAGGTAAGTATAACTATTATCCTCTCCATTTCCCAGTTAAGAAAGATGATGCAAGGATAAGTTACATAACTCGTACAAGTTCACATGGTTAGTAATTTACAGACCTGAAATTGAAAACCAAGCAATATACCCCACAATTTCTACACTTTGCCACTGTATTCTTCTGGTTCTCTTCATGGTGAGGCTCTTATTTCAGCATTTTTATTTCTAAAATGAGACTTAGGCTATGGTACCACTCAATGGCCATGAGCTTGTCTAGTATGTGTAATGCCCTGAGTTTGATCCCAGCACAGCAGAAAGGAAGAAGAGAAAGAAGAGAGAGACAGAGAGAAAGGAAGAAGAAAAAAAGAAAGAAAGAGAGAGAGAGAAAGAAAGAAAGTAAAAGAAAGGGAGGAAAGAAGGAAGGAAGGAAAGAAAGAAAGCAGGAAAGACAGAAAGAAAGAGTAAGACCCTTCTTTTTAGTTTGTAATGTAGACGGGGATTTAGCTCAAGGGAACTTGCAAGCACAAAGGCCTGAATTCAATGTCCCCTGGTGCCACAATAATAGTAATAATAGTAGTAATAATAATAAAAATAAATAATTTATAATGTGATAAGTAATATAAGTAACACTGTAAACATTGAAGTACTTAACCTGAGCCTTTGTAAATGATAAGCTGGACAGGAAAATCAACAAATTTAGATAAGAAAATGACAGAGGAGGGAAATTTACGAAGACTTTACATTTTGATCTAGACTTAAATTGATGAGATACCAGTGCACAACTGGACCTTGGCACTGGCAAATGAAATAGTCAAACATGGACAGAGTTCCCTAAAATTGTAAAAGCTATTGATGTTCTCCTTTCCTCACCAGGTATTTTGTCAGTATCCCTTAGAAAAGCAGGTCATGTTTTCTGCTTGACCTTCAGGCTTTATACATACTAATATATACTTGAACTAAAAAATATTCATCATTGCAAAACGTTGCCTTGGCAGCTCAGATAAAGAAACTTGGCTCCATCTCTTCTTATTACCATGGGCTCAGGAAGAAATCTGTGACTAGAGCTCCAAATTACCCCTTGTAAAGGAAGTCAGCTCTAAGCACCTGAAACCTTTATAAACAAGAGCTGTGTCAGTCACCTTTTGATGCATAACAGAATCACTATACTATTTAAGGTCACGTAGGAGATTCCTAAGCCACATTTCTGCATGTGTGTGTGTGTGGGGGGGTGACTCAGGGAGGTAGGACCTTGGTGACTACAACTGGTTCCCAGTTCCTTCCTCTCTGGCTGAAGTTCCAACTTGCTCCACCTCTCAGTCATTGTGAGCTGAGTGGCTTTCCTCTGCCACATCCTTCTAGTGTGTCTCTGCTTTGTAGCTGGCTGACCATGGACTGAAACCTCTGAATCTGTGATCTACACAAACCTCTCCTTTAAGTTGTAGATATCAGGCATTTTGTCCTTGCCACAGGAAAGCTGACTAATAGAGGTTGTCTCGGATTTTCAAGATAACAAGAACAGAAGTTGTAATGCTTCCTACCACCTTAGTCCACGGCTTACGAATCATGACTTCTGCCACATTCTATTAGACTAAGTAAGTTACAGGGCCACCTTCCTCTAGTGTTAGAGGGAATGTTACGAAATCATAATTTGGAATAGTATGATTCAACAGGGCCTATTTCCTAGCAGTCTCTCCTCAGGACTTTTAAACTCAAACCAGTCTTCTTTTGTGATTGGCTAGAGTGGTAGCAGATCAAGTAACAACAGAGAAAAAGCACCTTGACTGAGATCTCCTTTCAGAAAAAGGCACCATGCCAAGGGTAATATGAAAAATATATTTCTTCAATCTTTGCTTACTATAAATGCTTCTCATGACACTAAAGTGATTCTTACATTATCATAGCCATAAGAGGGTTGGGCAGTATAAATTTCACTCCATGATAAAATAGAGTATTTCTAGCTTAAAGTCAGTTTGTGTAGAAGACACCTCTGCCCAGTACGAGCAAGATATGATGGCACAAACTTCTCACCCCTCCATAATTGTGTTGTGTTACATTGGAAGTAGTCCAGTGAGATAAATTCACTTCCAGCCAAGGTGAACTTGGCTTCTGCTAAATTCCTCCCCTCTGAAATAACAGTTTGTTGTCTTCATCAAAGATATGTTTGTGTCCTCATTCTACAGACCTGCTTGCTTGAAATTTGTTATCACCAAGTGTCCCAAAGCCAGCACAGCTTTCCCCTTCCCGTGCTTGTAATGAATAAACACTGGAGGTCCTGGCAGTTCTTTGTCTTTGCTGACCAGAGCAGCTAAGATCAGCTGAACACTCAGTTTCTCTCAAGTCTCTGTGTGTTTCTTTTAATTCCTACTTTCCTATCTCAGGGACCTCATACTGACTCACAGGAGGCCAAGACCACTGCAGGGGTCTCCAGCAACATCCCCTTTCTCTTTTCCCTGTAAGTTTGGCCTAAAGAAAGGAGGGAAGGAAGTTGTACAGAACTTAGTGTTGCCATAGGATCACTGCACCTCCAGTCATGGTAAATAAAATAAATATCCATGTTGAGAAGAGGGGGAAGATTCCTGAAAGAATATTAAGTCCTCGTGTTTCTTGCACCAGCTTGCTCAGTAAGAAAGCCAGAAAGACTTTACAGTAGTAGATTTGTTCTCAGTCCTTTACTAAGATGTATTTTCAAGGAAGTGGCACAGCAAGAGCATGCACAGTGGGGGGCCGTGTGGACATATGAGATCTTCTAGAGCAGATGCTCCAAACAGATCTATGTTTGTATCCAATAATCTTATTTTTTTTTTTTTACCCAGCCAAAAGTAACAGATTTCTAATTTTGTACAAAAAATGACAGCATTTAATATGATAAAGAGATGAAATTTTCAGGTAGATTTAGACTAAAGAAAAGCTTCTTTCCTTTATTCTTCAACTAGACAAATCTTGATTAGCCATCAACCAAGTGAAGTAGATCTGATCAGTGTTCTGGGCACCAGACAATTTCTGCTGTATGTCTTGTTATCTACATCTGAGATGAATGCCAAGATGCTGGGTTTGCATGGAATGTCATGAATATTGGACCTAGGAGTGAAAGGAAGGCTTTTCTGAAAGATAATATCAGATATACATTTCACATCATTTGTACTGGCCACCAGTCCGAGATTAATCCTTAAGCCCAGAGGTGAGGGACTGGGGCAAGACTCTTCAAAAGACTGCACATGCTCTGAATGAGATTTCATGCCAGACATAGGACATAGGGATTTACAAGACTGGCCTACAGAGGCTGCTCAAAATACTAGGAAAACAGAGCAAGCACAAATAAACAACTCAATGCTGAACCTCAAGATACTAGAATAAGAGGAGCAAGACACACCCAAAGTTCACACAAGGGAGGAAATTCTAAAAATTAGAGCAGAAGTTAATGCAATATAGATTAAGAGAATGATACAAGAAATCAATAAATTGAAGAGTTGGTTCTTCAAAAGAATAAAAATTGACGAACCTTTATCCAACCTTATCAAAGGAAGAAAAAGGCTCAAATCCATGCAATCAGAAATGAAAGGTGAAAAATTAACTTGTTTTTTATTGATGATTTTGGTGTCATATCTAAGAAAAAGCTGCACAACTCAAGATTATAAATACTTGTTCCTATGTTTAGGAACTTTAGCAAGAGTAGTTGTATAGTTTTAGCTCAAATGCTTAGGTCTTTGGTCCCTTCTCAGTTAACATTTGTGTATGTCATAGGGCAAGGATTCAACTTTATTATTACTTCTTTGACTATGGATATTCAAATGTGCTATAATTTTATTGAAGAAACTGTTCTCTAGTGAATGGTTTTATAATCCTAGTGAAGAATCATTTTACCATAGATGTACTGGTTCATTTTTGCACTCTCAATTCTGTTCCATTGATTACTATGTTTATCTTTCTAGTTTTGATTCATTATTTTGAGTATCAGTTTTGTAGTAAATTGTGAAATTAAGAACTGTGACTCTTCGGATATTTTTTATCTTTTCTCAACTGGTTAGGCTATTTGGAATTAATTGATATTGCATAAGAATTTGGGGGTTTTCTTTTCCATTTTTTAAAAAAAGCTATAGAGATTTAGATATGAATTGCATTGATTCTGTATACTGTTTGGATATCGCTGACATCTTAACAATAATGACTCTTTACATCTCTGAACATATAGTATTTTTCCATTTTTTTAGTTCTTCTTTCACTTTTGTAAGCAATGTGCCATAGCTTTCATTCTGTATGTCTTACACATAGACTGGTTAGATCTATTACTAAGGATTTTTTCTCTATTGTAGCTGGAATATTTTTTTTAAATTTCCCTCTCTGATTTTTTCCAGTATACAGAATTACAACTGATTTCATTTGTTGAGTTTATAGCTAATAATTTTGCTTAAATTATTTTGTTAGTTTTAATGGCTTTTTAATGGTTCTTTAGGACTCTATATAAGATTATGGCATCTGCAAATAAAGATAATTTACTTGTAGTTTCCAGTTTTTGATGCCATATATTCCTAATTATTTTCTTCCTAATTTTTCTGGATAGGCCTTCTAGGATAACACTGAAGAGAAATGGCAGGAATATACATTTTGGTTTTGTCCTTTATGTTAGAGGGAAAGCTTTTATGTTATCACCATTGATTTATCAGCTGGGGGTTTTCACAGATAATTTTAACACAGTGAGGAAGTTCCATTTTTAGTTAAATGAGTGTTTTTATTATAAAAGGTGCTAGATTTTTTCAAATGCTTTTTGTATTTACTGAGATTATCATTTTTGTGTGTCTATAAGAAAATTATCAATATTATGCATTACAATGATTAATCTGTGTATATTATACTAACCAAGGATTCCTGGGATAAAGCCTATTATTCATGTTGTAAAATTTCTTTTATATGTGATTGATTTGACTCTAATATTTTGTGAAGAAAAATTTTTATGTGCTTGTTTCTAAAAATATTGATTTGTAGTTTTCTTTTGATTTCTTCATATATATGTTCCTTTCCTTTTTATATCTTTTGTCTGGATTTAATATTAGATAATTGTGGCTTCACAGAATGATTTGGGAAGTGTTTTCTTCTGTTGTGAAGATTTTTTTGTGAAGAATTAATATTAATCTTCTTTAAACAGTTAGTAGAACTCATTAGTACAGCCAAGTGGGATTGTGCTTTTCTTAGTGAAAAGTTTTATTATCATTAATTAATACATGATACGTGTATGTATTAAAATTATTGATTCAATCTCTTTAGTTGTTTTAAGTTTAGTCACATTTTATAGTTCTTCTTCATTAAATTCCAGCAATTTATGTCTGTTTAGGAATTTGCCCATTACACCTAAATTATTTAATTTGTTTTCATATAGTTCTTCATAGTATTTCCTTCAAATCATTATTATTTCTAACAGGTCAATAGTCATTCATCCTTTTTATGCCTAATTTAAGTAATTTGAGTGTCACCTTTTTTTATTTTTTGTCAGTCTAGTTAAAGGTTAATAAATGTTGATTTTTTTATTCACAGAATCAACTTTTGATTTTGTTAATTAATTTTTTTTTTTTTTTTTTTTTTGAGACAGGGTCTCGCTTTGTGGTTCAGGCTGGTCCTGAGCTCAGCCTCCAACTCACATCACAGCAATCCTCCTGCCTCTTCCTCCCTAGTGCTGGGATTACAGGTGTGAACCACCACGCCTGGCACTGTGGTATGTGGTACTGATTGCTGCTGGGTGTGAGTCACCACGCCTGGCATTGTGGTATGTGGTTATCAAGGACAGAACTCAGGATCTTGAGTTTGCAAGACAGACGCCAGAACCACTGAGCTAAATCTCAGGCCCCGTATTGATTTTTTATTCTTTATTCCAACTATATCTTTTGTAATCTCTATGATTTTTCATACTTATGCTTTCTGTGGGCTTAATTTTCTCCTTTCACTAGAATTTCTTAGGCAGAAAGTGACATTGATTTCTTTTTCAACATAGGCATTCACAAATATAAATTTTCTTCAAAACACAGCTCTGATATTTTGTTTGTGCTAATTTTTATTCATCTTAAATTATTATAGAATTGTATTTGTGATTTATTCTTTGTATTATTAGTGATTGTTTAATTTCCATAGTTGTTAATTTTAGAACTGTTCCATCATTGATGTTAAATTATATTTCATTACTGTTGGAGAAGATATTTTGTATGATTTCAATGCCTTTAGATTTATTGAGGCTTCATTTATAATCTAACATATAGTTGATTCTGGAGACTAGTATGTATATGCTTCAGGAGAACATAAGTTTGCTATTTTGGAGTGGATAACAAATGTCTTTTAGGTTCTAGTAGGTTAAAAAATACTTTCCTATTGTGCTTTTCCAGAGACCTGTTAGGAAGATCAAGTAGTAAGGATGTTCTAGAATCAGGACTTTTGTGGGTTTTGTGCCACTGAGCTAAATCCTCAGCAATAAACAGGACTTTCAAAGAGCTGCCAAACAGTTTATTCCCCCCAGTGGCTGCCAGTCTGCTGTTTTACCAGCTAGCATGGTTGTGGTGTCTCTTGTGAAACTGAGGAGACGTAGATGGGACTAAGGAAATTTAAAATAGCATAAAAACTATTATTTTCATCAAAGTTTATCAATTTTTATAAGATTAATATTTTCAGATTATTACAAACAGTTAATTTCTAAAGTTAAGAAAAATTTGATAAATACTGCAAATATTTTCAGTACAATGATGAAAGACTGGATTTACTGAACTCCTTACTTCCCTGATCTAAAAGTCCTTTTCCTCTAACTTATGAATGTTTAACACATTTTTCACAAGTTTTAGCTATTTCCATTCATTATATGTCTGTCATTTGTATTTTCCTTTTCTTCCTATTTTCTTTTAAATATTTTCTTTGGGTAGTTATAGACTTTTATTTTGAGTCTGTGTTTGTCATATTTTTGTACATAATATCACCTATCAATTTAAAATAATTTATTTTTAATTTATTTTATTTTTCTCTTATTTTTAATTTATAATATACTAATCTTAAACTTTTTATTGTGTTTTGTCGTAAACTTTATTTTTCTACTTTTTTCTATATTCATTAATTTTATTATTTCTGTTCTTAGATTGGTAAAATATTAGCTGTAATGGTAGCATTACTGAAAGCCCTCCTCACAAACTGGAAAGGATATTATAGTATATTTGTTTCTGCTCATGTGTACATATGCGCTAACCCTCAGATTTAAAAAAAAATTACATGGAACCTGTTCATCTACTCAAGGCTGTGGTAGAGTCACCCAACAGAAACTAGAATCTCAGTCTTATATAATGTGATATTAGCTCTGAATGTACAACTGAGATGAGAATACGCACTTGTAAGTGAAGAAATTAAATTTAAAACCTTATTTCGAACTACAGAAGGAAGGTTGTTTCAGGCTTTCAGAAAACCAGAAAATTAACATTCAATAGTTACATTAAACTTCTAGATATACCATAACCAAGTTTCACAAATTGGGTAGCTCAAAACAAAACAAAACAAAACAAAATGTTCTATCACAGTTTTGGAGGTAAAAGTCTGAACTCAAGATACTTGGTCCTACTGGAGGTTCTTAAGAAGAATCTGTCCCAGGGTTCTCCCATAGCTTCTGGTAGTTGAAATCTCCTATGTCTCTTGGTTTTATAAATGCAACTTCAGATACCAGAAGCATGTAGAGACAGGCAGGCAAGTAGAGCACAGAGACAGTCATGGAAAACCTCAGCAACAAAGAAGTCCAACCCCATTAATCTGCACCCAGGCTTGTAGCTTTCCTGCCATTTCCCAGACCACACCAGAGATGTGTAAAGACAGACCAGGCAAGTGGGACACAGCAGAAATCGTGAGGAACTTCAGCAAGAAAGGAGTCCCATGCAATTAATTGGCCCACAGGCCTGCAACTTTCCTGCTGCTGTTGAGATCCTGCCAGAAGCCAGGGAAGACAGACTTGGTGGGTACAGTATGGCAGAATTAACACAGTTAGTCTCAGCAATAAAGGAGCTGGGTGCCATTGACCAGCGATTGGGCTTGCAGCTTGTCTATAACCACAGAGAAACCAGAAGGGCTTGGAATCTCCATTTCTTCATGGGCCAAACTGGACACAACTGTTATATGGAAAAGAGCCTCCAAAGGCATCACCTGTTTCTTTGTGCACACTGAATAAGTGAAGCTGTGGTACAGGAACCTAGACAGAGGCCTTTAGTTAGTTCCTTCCCCTAGTTCACCACATCAGATAAAATAATCACTAGAAAAGTGAGGAAATCCTATTGGCTACAGATCCTGGTGAGCTGGTGGAGTCAGATCCACCTGCAATATCCTGGACTCTTGCAGAGTTCCATCCTGTAGGGGCTTTTTGAGTTCAATCAGACATTGCACTTAGACCCTAGACAAAAGATGATGGATGTCTTTTTGTGACTAATGTTCTTAGCTTTGTATATTGTTTTTGTTCATTTCATTGCTGTTGTTATTCTTTTTCTTTCTTTATTGTGATGTAACTATCTTTATTAATCTCTCTACTCTACTGGTACTTAATCTGTCCAACTTTCCAGTTTTCTCTCCTCTCAACTGCTCTCATCTTTATAGAAGAGGGAAAATAGTTTCCTGTTTCTCTCCTGCTGCTAGGTCTCCCTATTCTCCTCTTGTTTCCACACCTTCTCTTGTCCTCCAGTCAGAATCAATAGCTATAAGTAAAAGCGTTTCAGTCTTAACTCATTTCTCTTCTTTCTGTATTATTATAAGAAGGTGTACAAAGTTTCTAGTGGTCCTATGATTCTCAGTTGCTACTATCTTATATATGTACCTTTAGCCTCTGTTGTCTTCAGGCATCTATAAGGTTCTCAAGGTTTCTGTGACCTTCATAAATCTTCTAACCCTATTTCTAATCTTTTGCTCTCTTTCTATCTTCCTACCTCCCCACCTCCCCAGTAACCTTTTATTCCTAAAGGGTACTGTTGATACATTTAAGGACCTGTATGTTTTAAACACATTTCTTATTAATTCCAAATTTTGGCATAAGGTCATAGAGGTAACTCGTGTGGTTAAATGTTTCAGAACAACCATTGCCAAAGCTTTTCATTTTATTTACTGTGTTTGATACTGCTAATGATACTGATTGTATTATGCCAGTAAAGATAAGGTGATTGTTCTGTTCAAATATTCCCATGGTGTGCCAGAACTGAGAATTCTTCAAGACCATTACAGATTCAAGTAGGACAACCCAAGAAGTAGCCACTTCCTATGGGTTCCAAATATTAGGAAAAAAGAGACTAGCAACAAACATTACCTAGACAGCAGGCAAGGAATTCACTGAATGACATCAGCAATGACAAACGAATAGAATTGAGAAAAAATTCAAAAACCCAGACACAAAGATCAACACCACAGGGGAATTCAGAGAAAAGAGAAATGGAACAAACTACATACAGTTCAATCACCAGGATTCTTTGAGATGGTAACAAAAGCAAATCTAATAATATGGAAATCACAACTGATCTTTGAGAGGAAAACACAGATAGTGTCCACATTGACCGATATAATTAATAATTCTGAAGAAAAGATCAGGGCAATTATAGCATCTGAGATAACAAAAACAATAGAATTTTTGAAACAGCTTCAAGCAGAGTTCCAGATGATTGAAAATGAGAACACAGGTTTGTAAATTAGGATGAATGAAGCTGAGGACTGAATTTTAGCCATAGAGAACAGAATAACAGCCAATGATCAAGAAAGACATAATTTATGGAAAATAGCAAGGGACCAATCCAACACCTCCTAGATGATTCAAAGAAGAATAAAATAAAGCTGATTGGAATCATTGAGAAAGCAAGACACAGTACAAAAGACATTAAAAAAAAAAACTGTTCTCAGATATAATGACAAAAAACTTTTCACAGGAAAAGGAAAAGAATTGGACATACAGATAAATAAGGCATATACAACTTTTAATGACTATGATATAAAAAATCTACATCTAGACATATAATCATAGAAGTTCCAGATAGCCAACAAAAGAATGAAATACTGAAAGCAGGTAGAGAAAATTTTTAAAAATTATATACAAAGCAAAACCCATTAGGTAGGATCACAGAAGACTGTTCAACATGAACACTCAATGCAACGAGATCCTGGAGTGAAATATCTCAAGCATTGCCAGAATACAACCCCCAACCTAATTTGATATATCCAACAAAACTATCTTTTAAAATTGACAAAGAAATACAATACTTCCACCACAAATAAAACCTGAAAAACTTCATAAATACAAAACTTGCACACAAAAATGATTCTAGTGAATATCTTGGAAAAATAATGGAAGTTAGAAACCCATGAGACCCAACAGAGGAAACCCACTCTGTTGAGTAGACAAGAAACTAAATGAAAAAGGACAAAAGTAAAGAAGAAAAGAGTCAAAAATAGGAAAACATGACAACTCTAAGTCTGTCCAAATCAATCATAACTATTAATGTGCCAAATAACTCAATGTGAGAAAAAAAAAAAACACAAAGACACTGGCAAAACGGATCAAGAAGCAAGGTCTTATGATCTGCTGCATAAAAGAAACACACATAATTCAGAAAGCAAGCCATAGACTCAAATTAAAGAACTGGAAAACAATTCTCCATGCAACAGGAAACTTCACAAAAAACAGTAGTGGCTATTCTGTTTGCAGGCAAAAAAGATTTCAAACCAAAACTGATTAACAAAGACAATGAAGGTCACTATCTTCTTATATAGTTAATAATCCAAGAAAAAGAAATAACAAGCATAAATATTTATGCACCAAATTCTAATGCACACAACTATATAAAATAAATATTTGATTTGAGAGCCAGATAAGCACTAGTACAATAGTAGTAGATACTTCAATACCAGGCTGTCACAAATAGAATGACTGGACAAAAAATTAAATATGAGGGCCAAGATTTAGCTCAGTGTTTCTGGTACCTGCCTTACAGGTGCAAAGGCCCACGTTCAGTCCTCAGTAACCATATACAACAAAGCCCAGTGTAATGACTCATGTCCACCAGCAAACAGTACCACATAGGACAACGCTGGGTGTGGTGACTCATGCCTGTAATCCCAGCACTCAGAAGGCAAAGGCAGGAAGACTGCTTTGAGTTTGAGGCTCGCTGGGTTACATAGTGAGCTCAGGGACAGCCTGAACTACAAAGCGAGACCCTGTCTCAAAAAAAAAAAAAAAAAAAGACTTAATTAATGCCTACAGAGTATTTCACCCTACAGAGTGAGAATATACATTCTTTCCAGCTGCTCATTCTCCAATAGACTACATCCTACTTCACAGAACAGGTTTAAGTAAATGCATAGAAATTGAAGTTATCCTCTGTATACTGTCAAACCATAGTGTCTTGAAACTGGAGCTTAATTGCAAAAGAAATTCTAAGATCCTCAAAAACACAAGGAAATTGAAAAACATTGTGCCAAAAAACCAATGGATCACTGAAGAAATTAAAGAAGAAATTAAACAGTTTTTACAATTCAATGATAACCCCAGTACAACCTAAAGGAATTTATGAGACACAATAAAAATAGTTCTACCAGGGAAACTTATAACAATGAATGCCTACACTCATAAAATAGAGCAAACGCAAATAAACAATCTAATGCTGAACTTCAAGTTAGAAAAAAAAAAAAAAGGGACAACACAAACCTAAAGCTCACACTAGGGAGGAGATTATAAGGAACAAAGCAGAAACTAATGCAATGGTGACTAACACAGAAATACAAAAACATCAACAAAGCCAAGAGCTGGTTCTTCAAAAGGATAAGTAAAATTGTCAGAACCTTAGCCAATCTTATCAAATAAAGAAATAAAAGGTTTAAATCTACATTATCATGAATTAAAAAGGGGAAATCACCACAGAAATGGAAGTCCAGAGGATAAAAAAACACCTACTTTGAAAATTTGTACTCTAATAAGATGGAAAATGTAAAAGAAATGAATAGATTTCTAGAGACACATGAACTTCCAAAGTTCAATGAAGAAAATATAAAAATGTTAAACACCCCAATCGCAATCTGTGAAATTGACAATGTAATAAAAACAACTACCAATAAAGAAAAGTTCTATCTTGACGGCTTTACTGCTTAATTCTACAAAGCTTTCAAACAAGAGTCAATGGCATTACTTCTAAAACTCTTTAATGAAATCAAAAGAAAAGCAGTACTACCAAATTCTTTTCTGGAAGCAACCATTACTTTGGTTCCAAAAAAGGAAAAATCCAAACAAAAAAGAGAGCTACAGGGTAATCTCCCTAATGAACATTGATGGGGAAATCCTCAATAACATACTGGCAAAAGAATACAGAGAATTATCAAGAAGCTCATACACCCTGACCAAGTTGGATTCACTGCAAGGATGCAAGGATGGTCCAAGTGTAAATAAATAAATGTAATACATTACATTAACAGAATCAAGAAAACAAAAGTGTGTTTGAAAACATATAAAATTGGAATAGATGGACTCTATCTCAAACTAATAAAAGCTATTTATGAGAAAACCACAGCCAGCATCATAATAAATGGTCAAAAACTGAAACCTTTCACACTAAGATCAGGAACAAGACAAGGATGTCCACTATCCCACTTCTGTTCAATATAGCACTGGAAATATTTAGCTGCAACAATTTGAGGCAAGAGAAAGAAAGAAAAGGAATAAAGATAGGAAAGGAAGAATTTAAACTGTCATTATTTGCTGATGACATGATCCTCTACCTAAAAGATCCTAAAAACTCAACCAAAAGACTGCTAGACTTAATCACCAAATTTAGTCGTGTAGCTGGATACAAGATCAATGCTCAAAAATCAATAGCTATTGTACAGAAAAACAATACACTTACTAAGAGAAAAATTGGGGGAGTCAAACACTTTCACAGTGACATCCAAATAAAATATCTAGAAATCAACCTATCAAAGGAGGTGAAAGAATTATACTCTGAAAACTGCAGCATTCTATAAAGATTAAAGAAGATATCAGAAAATAGAAAGACATCCCTTGTTCATGGGTAGGAAGTATCAATATCATCACAATGACTATACTCCCACCACTACTATACAGATTCAATGAGATTCCAATTGAAATCCCATCATTATATTTCACAGATCTAGAGAAAATAATCCAAAAATTCATCTAGAACCAAAAAAGACCTAAAATAGCGAAAGCAATGCTAAGCAACACATACATGACTGGGGGTATTATGATTCCCAACTTGAAACTACACTAACAAGCCACTGTGATAAAAACTTCATGGTACTGGAAAGTAACAGACCTGAAGACGAGTGGAAAAGATTAGAAGACCCAGAAACTACTCCAGATACATCAAGCCACTTAATCTTTGCTAAAGAGCCAAATATCATCAATGGAGGAAAGACAGCCTCTTCAACAAATGGGGGCGGGAAAAACTGGAGTTTAACCTGCTAAAGACTAAAGTTAGACCTATTTCTTTCACTGTGTACTAAACTAAAATCAAAGTGGATTAGAGACCTAAACACTAAAACACAAACACTAAACCTACTGGAAAACAGGTTAGGTAGAACTCTTGGAGACAGTGGCTTAGGGAAAGATTTTATGAACAAAACCTCTATAGTGTGAAAACTAGCCGAAGGAATCAACAAATAGGATCTTACCCTATCAAAAAGCTTCTGCACAGCAAAAGGTTCGGACTTAAAAACAATGAACAATATGGGAAAAATCTTGACTGTTTCTCAAGCAAAGAACTATTATCCAGAATATATAAAGAGCTTTAAAAAATCAGCCCTCCCTAAATTTAAAGACCTAATTCAAAATAGGCATCTGAAATGAACAGACACTTTTCAGAGGAAGAATTAAAAGCAGCCATGAAGCATATGACAAATGCTTAACATCAATGGTCATTTGAGATATGTAGGTGAAAACGACACAGATTTCCTCTTACTCCAAAAGGAATGACTGCAATTGTGAAATTAACCAGCAATAAATGCTGGCGAGGCTGCACAGAAGAAGGAACCCTTCTCCACTGTTGGTGAGAATGCAGACTGGTGCAACCACTGTGGAGATCAGTGTGGGGATTCCTCAGAAAACTAGGATTAGAAGTCCTATTTGACCCTGCTACTTCCCTACTAGGACTACAAATGAATGAATTAAAAGATTCTAATCATAGCAAGATATATGTACATATATGTTTATAGCAGCTCAGTTTGCAATAGCTAAATCTTGGAATCAACTCAAATGTCCAGCTAATGGAGACTGGATAAAGAAGATGTAGTTTGTATAAAGTGGAGTATTACTCTGCCACAAAGAATGATAAGTTTGTGTCATTTATATTCAAATGGACATACCTTGAGAACACATTCATAGGTGAAATACATAGGTCACAGATATATAAATAGCATATCTTTTCTCTGGTATGAGAATCTTAAGATGTAAATGAGTTCTAGAATTTATGACAGATATTGTGAAATAGGAAATATTCAAAGGGAAATGAGTTGGGGAAAGTAATGAGGGAAAAGAAAAAATATGTTAAAAAAAGAAAGAAAGTATATGTTTATAAGAGGTAGGGAGTATAAGGTAGGTAGGGGAATGAGTAAAAATGAGAATTAACTCATGTCATATACTGGTACAAATTCCAAATGTTGAGTGTGATCATGATGTGTATATGAAGTGTACCAATAAAGAGTTTAATTGTTAAAAAATGCAACTTTAAGCTCTGCTTTCTTTTTCACATGATTTTTCTCTCTTGTTTCTTTTCAGATTATTTCTTTTTAAATGTCTGTATCCACATTTCTCTCATTAAAAAATGTAGTAATGTTTTATGTCCTTCGCTAATTCCATATGACCTCCTTGTAACTTGACTGAATTTGCCAATGCCTTATTTCCAAATACGGTTACATTCTAAGGTCCTTGAATGTGTATTTTCAGTAGACATCATTCTATGCAGGGAGCCATCACTAATTCTCAGGGTTTCTGGCAGTGCCTTGGTAAAAAATATGAGCCAAAAATATTATATCCAGCCAAATTGTTTTTGAAGCACAAAAGCATAAAGACAAGTAGTTTTGATCCTGTGAGTGCTCAGAGAATATTATTTTCATAAATACTTTCTGTGAAAACTACTGGAGGACAAATTTAAGACACAAGTTATGACCAAGAAAATTATGGAGAAAAAAAAAACTCACAGTGAATGCTAAATATATTTAACTGTAGAGTAAAGATTAAAACACATGAAGAATAAAGTATACAATAGAATTTAAATGTTATATATATAGTAACAACAGAGAAATTGTATATTTAAGAGACTGTCAGTGTCCCAGCTGTATCACCAGAACCTTTCCACTTCAGTTTCATCTAGCTGGATTCTATTTACAATCATATGCATCTTTTTCCTGAGGGTAATATACAGAAGTATCAAGGAATTAAAATCTTCAGAAGCCCTCAATAAATGATTGATGTGAGTTGGTGAATAAATGCTTCATACCCTTTTATCCTTGGAGAGATAACCATAAGGCTTCAGTATTACAATCTTTCTCACAATTTCCTCACAAGATTAAGCTTTAGTCACCCACAGAGATAGCTGGGTTAATACTTCTTTTATTGGCTTCTTTGCCTTTCTGTGTACTTCCTTACTTTCCTATTGGAATTTTTCTGCCTTTCAGAATAAGGTAGTTATCCTTATATCATTAGTTTCTGGTCTGCCTCTGAGGGCACCCAAATTAAGACAGTATAACTAGCCAAATTGATTGGAAGAAGAAGAAAGAAAGTAGGAAGTATTGTACATCTCTAATTGCTTTATCTGTAATTGCTGACAGTCCAAGGAGCTGATTTCAAGTTGCAAATGTAGTCATAGAAACATAAGCATAGTTAAATATAATTCCATATGACCTCCTTGTAACTTGACTGCATTTTCCAACACCTTATTTCCAAATATGGTTACATTAAATATAAATGATAAACAAAAATGTAATATAATTAACTGAAACTGAGTGCTAAAAGTAAAGCAAGAAGAAAGGATAGAAAATGACTTCATCATTACTCAGATGCACTAAATAATAGACATTTGAAGAAGTGGAAGATTAAGGATGTTGTATAAATTTATTCAAACTAAAATGGCAAAGTAGAGTTTCCCAAAACTTTCTCCTCCATATGAACAATGGGAAAACTGGTGAAAATGATCAAAATTAATTGTTCGTTTGTTTTTCATAACTGTGGACTTAAATGATCAATGCAGCCAAGAGAATGTCTATTCAAGATAAGTGATTCAGCCTTGGTAAAAACAGTAGCAACTAACTTAATTGCAACTTTAAAATGAAAACAAAAAGAACAGTAAGACTTGAGGCATTAACTTTTATTTTTATCAGCACATTTTACTGACAATCCTCACTATATTTATTACCTGTACATTACAAATAATAATTGCTACTCTTTCATATACATATATGATATTTGCTATACATTTATTATACATTTGATATATACTTAATACCTAAAATTTAAATGTGCCTTGGTCTTACTCCTTATTTTTCAGCTCCAGGTAACTTCTAAAAAAACTATTGTGAAATACATACATTTTATATACATTTCATGACTACACTCAACACTAACAACTTGTACCAGTGTATGGCATGACTTAATTCTCATTTTTTCCATTCTTCTATCCACCCTACAACCCCTCACCTTTATATGCATAAGCTTTGTTTACACTGTATTTATTATCATACTGGTACAAGTTGTTAGTGTTATTTATCCCTACCCCATTTCCTTTTGAATAGTTTCTATTTTACAATATCTAACACACTGCTCCAGTTAGTTTTTAAAAGTAACGTTTCCTATTAATGGTAAAGATTGGTAGCTACTAGAGAGAAAAGAACAAAGCTAAAACAAATGGTGCTGGAAAAACTGGGGATTAACACACCAAAGACTAAAGCTAGATCTATCTCTTTAACCATGTACTAAACTAAAACCAAAATAGATTAGAGACCTGAACATTAAAGCAAAAATATTAAACTTGCTGGAAAACAGGTTACATAAAACTCTTGGAGACATTGGCTTAGGGAAGGACTCTATAAACAAAATCTCTATTGCTTGACAACTAGTAGAAGAAATCAACAAATGGAATCTCATTCTATTAAAAAGCTTCTGCACAGAAAAATAAACCACTGGCAGAGTTAAAATACAACCAACAATATGGGGGGAAAAATCTTTATTAGCTGTTCCTCAGACAAAGGGCTTCTATCTAGCATATATAAAGAGCTTTAAAAAAATCAGCTTCCCCAAATTTAAAGACTCATTCCAAAAATACACATCTGAAATGAACAGACACTTTTCAGAGGAAGAAATAAATACAGCCAAGAAGCATATGAAGAAATGCTCAACATCACTTGTCATTCAAGACATGCAGAAGAAATCAATACTGAGATTTCATCTCATTCCAAAAAGAATGTCTGCTTTTGAGAAATTAACCAGCAAAAAATGCTGGTGAGGGTGAGGGGAGGAAGGAAACATTCTCCACTGTTGGTAGGAATATAGACTGATACAACCACTGTGGAGAGCAGTGTGGAGATTCCTCATAATTCCTCAATTGAGCCTGCAATTCCCCTGGTAGGGATATAGATGAAAAAAATTAAAAGATTCATATCACAATGACATATGTGTACTTATATTAATATCAGTTCAGTTTGTGATAGCTAAGTCTTGGGAAATAACCCAAATGTCCACCAATTGCAGACTAGATAAAGAAGATGTGTGGGTTTTTTGCTTTTGTTTTTGTTTTTAATATATGCAAAACGGAGTATTACTCTGTCATAAAGAATGATAAGTTTGAGTCATTTATACTCAAATGGACACACCTAGAAGATGCATTCCTAAATGAAATAAATAGGTCACAGATATGTAAATACTATGTCTTATTTCTGGTATGAGAATCTGAAGACGTAGATGATTTCTAGAATGTATGACAGATTTTGTGAAATAGAAAATACTTAAAAGGAAAGGGGTATGGGAAAGTAATGAGGGGAAAGAGAACATATAGTCTTATAAAAAATTTTATTATAATCTCATTATTTTCCCCCTTCACCCTATTTTACTTTGATCATTTTCTATTTCACAATATATAACATACAATTCTAGGACTCATTTTATGTATATGGGGGGCGGTAGGGTGGGTAGGGCTATGGGAAAAAATGAGAATTAAGTTGTGTCTTATACTGGTACAAATCCCCATTATGGAGTGCAATCATGATGCGTATATGTAATGTACCAATAAAGACTTAAATTTTTTTTAAAAAAATGTTTTTTAAAGGCGCAGGGATTTAGCTCAGTGGTTCTAGCGCCTGCCTTGCAAGTGTAAGGTCCTGAGTTCATTTCCTGGTTACCACATACAACAATGCCAGGCGTGTTGCCTCATACCCACCAGCAATCAGTACCACATACTACAGTGCCAGGCATGGTAGCTCATGCCTGCAATCCCAGCACTCGAGAGGCAGAGGCAGGAGAATTGTTGAGTTTGTGGCTGAGTTCAGGACCAGCCTGAGCTATAAAGCGAGACCTTGTCTCAAAAAACTAAAATAAAAAATAAATTTATAAAAATGATAATAAAAATAAAACAAAGTGTATGTATGTAGGGGGAGGGCTTGGTAGGGTAGGTAAGGAAATGGATATAAATGAGAATTAACTAATGTCATATAGTGGTACAAATTTCCAATGCTGAAGGTGATCATGATGTGTTTATAAAATGTACCAATAAAGAATTCAATTTTTTAAAGAAGTTGATAATTTTTTTAAAAGTCTAACATATTCCTCAAAATTAAGAAAGGTAGTCACTTGGCTAAGGCTATGTGAATGCCAGGAATTGTGCACATGCTCTGGAAAGACCAGAGAAGGCCCTAAACTCTTATTTCTGGCTAACCTTGAAGCTCTCTGTAAATAGGAAATGGAGATTAAGAAAGAACTGTATGCTTCCTAGCTGAGTGTTGAAGGCATATCCTGCCATATATATAGAATCTGTAGACAAAGACTAGGAGAGAGGTTCAAAGGTTATTGGTTCAAAGCATTTAAGAAAAATTTTGTCCAATTATTAGTTAACTACTAAGCAAAGCAGCGACTTTAATGGTCAAAACATGACAATGACACAGATATGGTGACTAATTTTAGGTTCTAACTAGATTGGATTAAGGAATACCTAGAGAACTGAGAAAGTATTAATTGTAGGTATTTCTGTGAGGCTGTTTGATAGGACACTGAGTTGGTGAATAGGGTTCCATTCAAAACAACAGCGAGAAAGGAAGTTTATTCTCTCTTTCATAGAACTGAAACACTTGTGGTGCTGAACATTAAAATTCTAGGCTCTTTAGTCTTTGGGCTCCAGGACTTATAACAATAGTTCTCTACCCCTAACCCCAGCTTCAAAGTTCCTTTAAAATATAAGCAGAGGATTATGCCATCGGCTTTCCTTACTCTGAGATTTTTAGACTTAGGCTGAGCAATAGTATCATTGTTGTTGAGTTTCCAACCTGTCACAGGACATGTTAGCCTCCATAGTCATTTGATCCAGTTCCCCTCATAAAGCCAGAGTTCTAGGGTACTTCTAGACATTCATTCTATATTTGTGTCCTGAATAAAGAATTGAGCAACACACACAAAGGGAGAAAATTTTAACATCTACCAAAGGTAAGAAAAGAAGTGTGCTCTGTAGAGTGAGGGCAGGCTACTGAGAAAGAGAGGACAGTGCCCATGAAGTTAATTATCAGTCAGAGTTTTTTGTACCCTCCCCCATTCTGCAGGTTGATGTCAGACCTGGGCCATCCTGCCAAAAATCTGCTTGATTTTGTGCCAGAAGAACTGAAGATAGCATGCTCTGGTCATGTTTACTTGCCTAGATGGCTGATGTTGCCGTTATCTCCTGCCTTGTATCTATTCTATTACTTCTATTTCTCTGAAAAATTTTGAGGATTATAAAAAGAATCAATAGAAATCGTCCCCATGAAAGCTCAGGCACTGCATACACTAGAAAAAGATTCTAACTAGATCTTTTTAATATGTTCAATGATCTAAGGAAGCCATGTGAAAAAAACTATAGGAAAGTTTGCAAATAATATCTCACTAAGTAGAGAACATTAATTAAGAACAGAAATAGAGGGCCGGGGAGTTAGCTCAGTGGTTCCGGCGCCTGTCTTGCAAGCGCACGGGCCTGGGTTCGATTCCCCGGTAACCACATAATAATACTGGGTGTGGAGACCCCACACCCAGCAGCAACCAGTACCACATACCACAGTGCCAGGCGTGGTGGCTCATGCCTGTAATCCCAGCACTCGGGAGGCAGAGGCAGGAGGATTGTGATGTGAGTTTGAGGCTGAGCTCAGGGCCAGCCTGAACCACAAAAGCGAGACCCTGTCTCAAAAAAAAAAAAAAAAAAAAAAAAAAAAAAAAAAAAAAAAAAAAAAAAAAAAAAAAAAGAGAGAACAGAAATAGAAATTCAGAAGTTTAGAAGTATATTTACCAAAAGGAAAAACTCTTTGAAGGGCTTAACAGCAAATTTGAGTTGGCAGGATAAGTAATCAGCAAATTTGAAGCTAGATTGAGATAAGCTGGACTAACAGTTTGAACAACAGAAAGAAAAAATAATTAACAGAATCTTAGAAATTAGCATACACATAAAACGAATCACAGATAAAGAGGAAGGGCAGAAAGTGATAGAAATAATATTTTAAGAAATATTAACAAAATGTTCCAAGTTTGAAAAAAACCACAAAAATATATAGGTTCAAGAAGCTCAGTAAATTCCAATGAGGATAAACTTAAATATAACCACACAGAGATATATCAGAAATTAGTGAAAGGCAAAGACTGAGAAATAGGAAATGGCAAGAGAGAAGTAATTAATTATTTAACAGAGATCAAGAAGTTTAGCAAGTGTCTTCTCATCAGAGGTCAGAGCAGCTTAGCCAGGCATGATGGTCATGCGTGTAATCCCAGTACTATGAAAAACAAGAAAATTGTAAATTCAAGTACAGCCTGGCCAATTTAGCAATTTAGCAAGACATTGTCTCAAAATTAAAAAAAAAAGGTTTGGGAATGTGATTCAGCAAAAGTACCAAGGTTTTATGTTTAGTACCCTAAAAATTACATACTTGGCAAAACTATCCCATGAGACTGTATCCTATACAGAGAAATAAAAATTGAATTCATTGCTACTAGAAGTACCTCACAATAAATTCTAAAGTATCCAAGAAAGATACAAAATTGTAAATAAATCCATACAAATATATTTCACTACATTATTCATTTAGGAAGTACAAATCAAAACTACAGTAAGAGAGTATCACTCTATATTTAGTCAGAAGACTAGGACCAAAATATGAGATAACAAATGCTGACATAGATGTGGAGTGTAGGAACGATTATCCTCTGTAGGTGAGAATGCAAAGTGGTACAACTTTATCAAACAGTCTGACAGTTTCTCAAATAATTAAACAGAGTTACTATATTCTACTTTTAGGTATACACCTAAGAAAAATGAAAATATATGCTGATGGAAAGATTGTATATAAATGTTTAAGGTATCCACTAAAATGTAGAAACAAATGCTGAATGTATAAGCAAAATGTGGTGTATCCATACAACAGAATATTATTAAGCCATATAAAAGAGTTAAGTATTGATGCCTGCTATAATATGGATGAATTTCAAAACATTATGTTAAATGAAAGAAGTTAGTTATCAGAAAAGAAAAAAATATATATTATGATTCTAGTCATGTGAAACTCCAAAACAGAGGAATCTGTAGAGACAGAAATTAGATTAATGGGTTTTTAGGAGGTAGGAGGTTAAGGAATAGGTGGCTGTTAACTAAATGTTATTTTGTTTTAGATGTTATGGAGGTGTTCTAAAATCGACTATGTGATGGTTGCACATATCTATGAATACACTAAAACAACTACATTGTATACTCTAAATGGATAAATTATATGGTATATAAATCATATGCCATTAAGCTACTTTTCAAAATAAAAATACTAATGAGCATCCTTCAGTTTGAGGTAAAAGGGCAATAGATGTTCACTTAAAAGTGCCTACTTCCCCTTGTGATAAGTGCAGAAAGAGGACAAACAGGGCATGAAATTAGTAGCATCAGGCTGGAACCATGTTCTGTTTCCACTCATGAGCACTTGATACTCCTGTGAGACACAGATTGATGACTTTTCTGGGAATTCTCTTTATCTATGGAATCTGCAACAAGTCTTAATTCAATACAGACCAAAAGTTTTTATTTTGACTAGAAAATAGGCTAAATCAAAAATTCCAGTAATTATGTCACATCAGTTCAATGAAATATCATGTAAGCATTCTTCACATTATTATTAAGACTGAGGTAAAACAAGATATAGACTATGTTAATATTATTCTGATAGATAAAATGAATGAAGAATAATAAAAGCTTTCATTAATGCCACATTATAATATATATAATACTAGTAGAGTTAGTGAAATAGAGTACAATTATAAAGTTATCAGTAGTCTAAAAACATGGCTTTTCCTAAATATATAAAATTTCCACATAGACAAGATAAAAAATTATAAAGAAACATAGGATTAAGAATTCTAATAAAAATAAAACAAGAATATATTGTTTCATATTAGTAAGCCTAAAAGTACTATATTCCTATATTAAAAGGTTCAGAAGTTGGTTTATAATTTAAGCACATAACACTGTGTAACTCAGAAAAGTTAAAAGTAAAATATTTGCAAATATTCAAAAATAAAATATAAACCAAAAAAGAGTTTGAGATCCAAATATTAAACAACAAAGAAAGGCACTTTGTAAGTCACAATAAGAATGTAAAAACTACATTGTAGAAGTTCTACAAGAGATAACAATACATAGAAACTCACTACTAGTGGAAAACTTGAAATATACTATGTCATTCACCAAAGTAAATCAAGCAGTTAAAAAGTGAAGTTTATGGGCCGGGGATATAGCTCAGTGGTTCCGGCACCTGTCTTCCAAGTGGAAGGACCTGGGTTCGATCCTCGGTAACCACATAACAATACTGGGCGTGGAGACTCACCCCAGCAGCAACCGGTACCACATACCACAGTGCCAGGCATGGTGGCTCAAGCCTGTAATCCCAGGACTTGGGAGGCAGAAGCAGGAGGATTGCTGTGATGTGAGTTTGAGGCTGAGCTCAGGGCCAGCTTGAACCACAAAGTGAGACCCTGTCTCAAAAAAACCTTAAAGAAAAAAAAGTGAAGTTTACAGAAAGTCTGTCTTGTATTTGCCCTCTAGATCCACATTCTGTTCTTTTCTATTATGTTCTGATGCCCTGTGAAGTGAAAATCCTCAGTGGATTGTCATATATGTATATACGCCTCTATCAATAATATAAAACAAAACATTCTCTCACTCCGATGCAGTAAACTGGATATTAAAATGTAATTTTAATAAATTTATCACCTGGAAGTTAAAGACAAAAGTCATATTAAGTCAGGGAAGAAATACAAATAAAATTGCATGTTGAGTTTTAGGCAGAATTAATAAAAACAAATTCATACCTAGACACCTTGAAGTAAATATATACAACAACAAAGACAAAAACAAAAATTTTAAAGCAGTTAAGAAGACAGCTTACTTAGAAGGATGGATGGAAAATTTTAGTAATGACAGAGGAATATTTATTTCAAACTATTGAATGCAAACACATTACACTAAAATTTCAAGTCAAATAAAGACAATAGAGTTATATGATAACCAGAAAAAGTTTACAATTCACAGAACCTTGCAGAAATACTAAAAGGATGTGCTACAGTAATAATCCAGAAATAATAAGTAGGATACAAAAACAAAAATGAGGAAATCAGTAAGAATGATAGTAATACTAAACAATTATAGAATATTAAGAGAAGAAAAAAATCAAAAATTTTTGTTAAGCCTTGAGTGTGTGTTCCTAAATTTGTAAATTAGAAACTTAATCCCCATTATTGTATACTTTTTTTTCTGGAAAAGGGACCTTTGGGAAGTAATTAGGGTTAGATGAGATCATCTGGGAGGTGTCCCATTTCAATACTAGATTGCTTTAGAAAAAGGGGAAGAGAAGTGGGCCAGACTGGGCAAGTCACACAGTGGGTGACTCCCAGCAAGTAATGGAAAGAAGGGTCTTGGCCACCATTAAACAGGGCTCTGGTTTGGAGCTTTCATTCAACCAAGGCAAGACCAGAAGGTAGAATCTCTATTTGCTTATCAGCCAGATTAGACACCACTGTTGCACAGGGAAGAGACTCCAGAGACACCCTCTACATGTCTATGAACACTGAATAAGGGCAGCAGTGGTGCTCAAACCTAGAAAGAGGCTTCCAGTGCATTGTTCAGCTCATTCCACCACATTAAAAAAACATTCACTGGAAGAATGAGGGAAACCCATTAACTACAGCCATTAGTGAGTTGGTGGAGTCAGTTCCACCTACAAGATCATGGACACTTGCAAAATTCAAGCCCGTAGGAGTTCATTGAGCTCAACTCAGGTATTATATTCAGAACCCAGACAAAAGATGACAGCTGCCCCCCGTGCCTAATCAACTTTGGTCTGCATGCTACTGCCCATACAATCTATGGGAGACATCAAAATCAGACCAGGAAAGGCTCTTTTGGTTGTGTTTTTAGCTTTGTTGTTGTTAATGTTGTTGTTTTCTTTATTTCTTTTTTATGACATAAATTTCTTTTTTCATTTTTCTACTCTGCTATTGCTGAATTTGTTCAATTTTGATTTTTTTTTTATCCTCTCATCTACTCTTATTTTTATAAAAGAGGGAAAATAGTCTCCTGTTGGCTTACTCCTACTAGGTAGCCCTATCCTATACTTGTTCCTTATTTTTCCCTATTATTCAGGTAGAATCAGTACCTAGTAGTTAATGTGTTTCAGTCTTCCCTAATTTCTCTTCTTTCTGTATTATTATAGGAGGGTGAACAAAGTTTCTTGTGGTCCTTCTGTTCTCAGTTGGTTATGCCTTATATTTGTGCCTTTTGTCCTCTTGTATCTCTATGGTTCCTGAGGTCTATGTGATGTCTATAGATCTTCTAACTCTATTTCTAATCATTTCTTCTCCCTCTATCTCTTTACATCCCCAACTCCCAAGTAACCTTTTATTCCAAAAGGGTAGTGCTGCTATATTTCAGGATCTTTATGTAGTAAACACATTTCTGGCTAGTTCTAAAATTTGGCATATGATCATAGATATAACTCATGATGTTAAAGGTATGCAAATAGTAATTACCAAAGATTATAATTCCCTCTGCTGTGTTTAATACTGTTGATGATATTAATTGTATTATTATAACAAAGATAATGTAGTTCTGTTCTCATATAGCCCATGCTGTGCCAGAAGTGCAATTAGTTAAGGACCATTACAGATCCAAGGAGGAAAACCCAAGAAGTAGCTATCTCCTGAGGGTCCCAAATATTAGGAAGAAAGAGATTTGCAATAATCACTGTCCAGACAGCAGGCAAGGAATTAATTTAATAACATCAACAACAACAAAGGAAGAAATGAGAAAAAAATTTAAAAACCCAGATACAAGGATCATCACTATAGGGAATCCAAGGAAAAGAGAAAGAGAGCAAACTGAAGTTCAATTAGCAGGACTCTGAGATGGTAACAATAGAAGATCTAGTAAAATGGAAATCTGAAATACTCTCAGAGATAAAAACAGATACTGTCCATAGTGAAACATATGATTAATAACACTAAAGAAAAGATCAGGAACATGGTAGACTGTCACATTACAAAAGCAATGGAACCTGTTACATAGCTCAAACAAAGTTCCAGGTGATTAAAAAGTCCAAAGAATGTTTGAAAATATGATGAATGAAAGAACTGAGTTTCAGATCTAGAAGACAGGATCTTAGTCAATGAACAGGAAAGGAATAACTTATGGAAAATGGTGGGGGACCATGAGAAATCAATCCAACAGATCCTAGATGATACAAAGAAGAATAATATAAGACTGAAAAGAGTCACTGAGGAGGTAGGAGGCAGTGAAAAAGAAATAAAAATCTGTTCACACATATAATGGCAGAACTTCACAGGGAAGGGAAAAGAATCTGACATAAAATAAGTGAGGCCTATAGGACTCGAAATGGTCATGATAGAAAAATATCTACACCTAGGAATATAAGTATCAAGATTCCAGATATCCAGCAGAAGAATGAAATATTAAAAGCAGCTAGAGAAAAGAAAAAGCACATACAAAGGGAAGCCCATTAGGATCACAGCAGTCTTCACAACACCAACACTCAAGCCAAGGAGGGCTTGGAGTGAAGTGTTTGAAGCCTTGAGGAAAAAAAAATAATAATAACTTTCAATCTAGATTGATATGTCCTGCAAATTTATCTTTCAAAACTGATGGGGAAGTAAGATTCTTCCATAACAAAGAATGAAAAACTTCCATAAGAAATCTGAAAAACTTCACAAATATAAAACCTGAACTCCAAAAAATTCTAAGGAATGTCTTGGGAAAAAACAATGGATGTCACAAATCCATGAGACCCAGCAGAGTGAAATCATTGCATAAGGCAAGAAACTGAATGAATAAAGGGGATAAAGGTGAAAGCAAAGAATAAAACAGCCAAGAATAGGAAAACACCATGACAGGGCAATTCAGTATATAACAGTCATAATCATTAAAGTCAATGGCCTCATTACACCAATAAAGATACCTACTGGAAGAACTGATTAAGAAGCAAGATCCAGCAATATACTATAAATAATAAACACATCTAACTCTGAAAGAAAGCCATAGACTGAAAGTAAAAGGATGGAAAACAATTGTCATGTTATAGGAAGCTGCAAAGAAACAGGAGTGGCTATTCCATCTGCAGACAAAATAGATTTCAAATCAAAAATGATTAAGAAAGACAAAGAAGGTCACTATATTCTTGCACAGGGAATAATCCAAGAGAAAGAGAGGATATTCGTAAATATAGATGCACCGAATTCTAGTGCAACCAACTATATAAAACAAATGTTAATGGACATAAAAAGCCAGATAAGAACTAATACAAAAGTAATATGGGACTTAAATAACCCACTGTCACAAATAGACAGATTGACTGGACAAAAAAATCAAATATGAAATATGTAAGCTAAACCAAACTTTTGAACAAATGGACTTATTTGAGGCCTACAGAGTATTCACCCCATAAAATCAGAATACACATTCTTCTCAGCTGTTCATGGGTCATTTTCCAAAATAGACCACAATCTAGTTTACAGAAAATGCTTAAGTTAGTAAAAGAACTGAAGTTATCCTCTGTATACTGTGAGACCACATTGCCTTGAAATTGGAGCTGAAGAGCAAAAGAAATTCCAAGATCCTCACAAGCACAAGGAAACTGAACAAAAATCTGCTGACCAATCAATGGGTCACAGGAGAAATTAAACAGTTTTTACAAATAAATGATAATCGTAATGCAATGTTCAGGAATTTATGGGACACAACAAAAGCAGTTCTATGAGAAAAAATTCATAGCAAAGAATGCCTACAGCAGGAAAACAGAGCAAGCTCAAGTAAACAATCTAATGTTGAACCTCTAGCTACTAGAGAAGAGGAGCAAGTCAAACTCAAAGCTCATACTAGTGAAGAAATTATACAGATCATAGCAGAAAGTAATGTAATGGAGACAAAGAAAATGATACCAAAAAAATCAATTAATCAAAGAGCTGGTTCTTTGGATAGATAAACAAAATTGACAAACCCTTAGCCAACTTTATCAAGCAAAGGAAGGAAAAGGCTCAAATCCATGCTATTAGGAATTAAAAAGTGGAAATCAATATAGATACAGCAGAAGTATGGAGGATAAGAAACACCTACTTTGAAAATTTGTACTCCTATAAGAACAAAAATACAGGAGAAATGGATAGATTCTAGACATATATGAACTTCCAAAATTCAATGAATAAGATATAGAAATGTTAAAAACCCCAATATCAACTGTGAAATTTAAAATGTAATAAAAACATACCAGCAAAGAAGAGCCTTGGTCCTGATAGCTTCACTGCTGTATTCCATAAAACTTTTAAGGAAGAGTTAATGCCACTACTTCTCAAACTCTTTAATGAAATCAAAAGGGAAGCAATACTCCCAAATTCATTCTTGGAAGCAACCATTACCTTGATCTCAAAAGGAGAGAAAGATGCAACCAAAAATGAAAACTATAGGCCAATTCCACTAGTGAACATAGATAGAAAATTCCTCAATAAGATACAGGCAAACAATACAGAGGATCATCAAGAACATCATAGACTCTGACCAAGTTGGATTCATCCCAGGGATGCAAGGATGGTTCAGCACAGGGAATTCAATAAATGTAATACATTATATTAACAGACTCAAGGAAAAAACCAATATAGTCATCTCAATAAATGCAGAAAAGTTATTTGACAAAACCCAACATCCATTCATGGTCAAAACCCTACAAAAAATTGGAATAGATGGACATTATCTCAACCTAATAAAAGGTATTTACGGAAAACTGATAGTATCACACTGAACCATCAAAAACTGAAACCTTCCACACTAAGGTCAGGAAGAAGACAAGGACATCCACTATTAACACTCCTGTTCCATGTAGTGCTAGAAACATTAGCCATAGAAATTAGACAAGAAAAAGAAATAAAAAGAATAAAGATAGAAAAGGAAGAAGGTAAACTGTCATTATTTGCTGATGACATGATATTCTATATAGACGATCCTAAAAACTCCATCAAAACACTGATAGACTTATTTTGTAAATTTAGTAGCTTAGCTGGACACAAGGTCAAGTCATAAAACGTATGACAGATATTGTGAAATAGTAGGAAAATATTCAAAGGGAAAAAGGGGTAGAGGTAAGTAAAGAAGGGAAAGAAAAAAAATTGATGATTAAAAAACAAGAAACAAAGTTTATGTATCTATGAGGTGTGGGACTTGGGGTGGGCAGGAGAATGGGAAAAATGAGAATTAAATCATGTCATACACTGGTACAAATTCTCAACGCTGATTGTGATCACAATATGTATATAAAATGTACCAATAAAATCAATTAAAAAAGAAATTAGCCTTTGTATACACAAACAGCAGACTTATTGAGCTAGAAATAGAGGAATCAATTCCTTTCACAATAGTATCTTAGACAATGAAATATCTAGGAATTAATCTATCAAAGGAGATGAAAGAGCTCTACTCTGAAAGCTAGAGTACACTGAAAGTGGAGATTGAAGTGGATATCAGAGTATAGAAATATATCCTTGCTCCTGAGTAGGAAGAACCAATATGGTGGCTATACTCCCAGAATTACCATATAGATTCAACGCAATTCCAATTGAAATCTCAACAGTATATTTCACAGGGATAGAAAAAATAATCCAAAAATTCATCTGGAACCATAAGAGACCTAGAATAGCAAAAGTATTTGTAGCAACAAGGACATGACAGAGACTATCACAATCCCTAATGTGATACTATACTACAAAGCTACTGTGATAAAAACAAAACAAAACAAAACAAAACAGTACAATACTTGCAAAATTGCAGACCTGAGGTTCTGTGGAACACACTAGAAGATCCAAAAACAACTCTAGGTATCGATACCTAAACTACCTGTCTTTGACAAAGAAGTCAAATATTTTCAATGGAGGAAAGACAGCCTCTTTAATAAATGTGCTGAATAAACTGGGCTTCAGTGTGCCAAAAAGTAAAGCTAGACCTATCTCACCATGAACTAAACTAAAATCAAGATGGATTAGAGACTTAAGCATTAAAACAGAAATACTAAACCTGATGCAAAGCAGGTTAGGTAGAATTTTTGGAGACACTGGCTATAAACAAAACCTCTGCAGCATGAGAACTATCACAAGGAATCAAAAATTTGGATCTCATCTTATAAACTTCTACACAGCAAGAGAAACCACCAGAAGAGTAAAGAAACAATTGATATTATGGGGAAAAAAATTTACCAGCTGTTTCTCCAACAAAGGGCTACTATCTATAGCATATAAAGAGCTTAAAAGTATCAGCCCCTTCTCTAATTTAAAGACCCAATTCAAAAGTAGGCATCTGAAATGAACAGAAACTTTTCAGAGGAAGAAGTAAAAGCAGCTAAGAAGCATATGACAAAATGCTCAACATCACTGGTCATTTGAGACATGCAGATGAAAACAACACAGATTTCATCTCACTCCACAAAGAATAGCGGCCATCATGAAATCAACCAACAACAAATGCTGGTGACGCTATGGGGAGGAAGGAACCCTGCTCTACTCTTGTAGGGAATGTAGACTGATATAATCATTATGGAGATGAGTGTGGAGATTTTTCATAAAACTAGGATTTGAAGTCCCATTTGGTCTGCTATTCCCCTGCTAGGAATGTATGTGAAAGAATTAAAAGATTCATATCACAGAGACATATGTGTACACATATAACAACTCACTTTGTAATGGTTAAATCTTGGAAATAGCCCAAATGCCAATCAACAGGAGACTGGATATATTGTTCTGCCATAAAGAGTAATAAATTTCAGTCATTTATACTCAAATGGATATACCTGAGACCATAGTCCTAAGTGAAATAAATAGGTCACAAATGTATAAATACCATATCTTTTCTGTTATGAGAAACTGAACATGAAAATCAGTTCTAAAATGTATGATAGATATTGTGAAATAGAAAATATTCAAAGGGAAAAGTTTAGGGGTAAGTAAAGAAGTGAAATAAAAAAGTGATGGTAAAAAAGTAAGCAAAGCTTACATATACAGGGGCAGGGGACTGTAAAGGGCCAGGGAAATGAGAAAATTGAAAATTAAGTCAGGTCACGTACTGATACAAACTGTCAATGTCAAGTATGATCATGATGTAAATATAAAAAGTACCAATAAAATCCACTTTTTAAAAAGAGGAAGAGAGATCCAATGCAGAAGCCTACTCTTTCCTGAAAGTTGTTCCCAGCAAGATGACCTTCACCAGATATAAGGGGTGATCAAAATATATGATAAATGTTTACAGTTTTAAAAAGTATTATATTAAAAGCTGGGGATTTAGCTCAGTGGTTCCAGCACCTGTCTTGCAAGTGCAAGGGCTGAGATTCGATCCCCGGTAACCACATACAATACTGGGTGTAGAGACTCACGCCCAGCAGCAATCAGTACCACATATCACAGTGCCAGGTGTGGTGGCTCACGCCTGTAATCCCAGCACTCAGGAGGCAGAGTCAGGAGGATTGCTATGATGTGAGTTTGAGGCTGAGCTCAGGGCCAGCCTGAACTACCAAGCGAGACCCTGTCTCAAAAAAAAAAAAAAATTATATTAAAAGATCCACTGCCATTAATTCCCTTTAAAATATTCCTACTTCCTCCCATTGTTCTTATCATTTTTGAAGCTCTGGAAGTTACTGGATGAATATCTTTATGGGGTGTGATAAAAATATAGTGAATAGCTGGGCATGGTGGCTCACACCTGTAATACTAGCACTCTAGAGGCAGAAGTAAGAGGATTGTTGTGAATTCCAGGCTCACCTGGGCTGCATAGAGAGTTCAGGGCCAGCCTGAACTACAAAGCAAGACCCTGTCTCAAATTAAAGAAAAAAGTACACTGAATGATGCTACTGAGTGCCATCTAAAACAAAGGTGACCTGCTAGAAGTATGCAGTGTGCTTTCTATACTTTATTTGTTACACTTGGTAACATGCCATTTTGGGGTGTTTTCCAAAGTAACAGTGACCAAGAACATTGAACATTTTGAACCAGTTTAGGACATTTAGGTAGCCATAAAAGTGTAACTAAAAAGACATGAAAGCAGACTTTCATAACTGCTTCAGAAGTTGCTGAGGATAGTGGGATAAGTGTGTTTGAAGTTGAGGGAGGGTTCTTAGGGACATTAATGATAATGTGACTTTTAGTGTAATAAATTTAAATTTTAAAAAATATTCACCATATTTTTGTATCATACCACATAGCCCTTCAGCCTTGAAGCTCTAGAATCATGAGCTGAATAAACCTTTTAATTTTTTATAAATTATCCACTTGTGATATTCAGGTATAGGAGCAAAATATATATATATATATATATATATATATATATATATACACACATATATATATATATATATAGATAGATAGATAGATAGATATAGATGTATTTAAAGTCAGATGGAACTGAAAACCAAAAATATGAAAATAGAAGCATAAACTTAAATTTGTCCTATTGCTTGGACTAGAGATGAAGATGATTTTTAAAACTGATTTTATATGCATGCTAAAATCTTACTGCAAAGCTATAGATGACTAATTACTTAGCATACAATGAATATTCATATTTGCATAATGGTCAGTACTAGTGGATACATTGCAACTAAAGGAAAAACGGAGACCAGCCCATCTTCTGAGTTGTACTATTATAGGTAGAAAAGCTAGTTAGAAATATGGCAGGCAAACAGACAGGTCAGGCCCTTGGAAAACTCACAAGAAGGGTGACTATTACCAAAGGTCAGGGACATTAGCAGAACTCCCAGAAAACAGTGACTGATTGAGGTCTCATTCTCCTGAATAACTGAATCAATGGGGAGTCAAGGTCTAGATCCACCCACTCTCCTTCCCAGGAAGGTAGTAATTGTAAATTCCCTGGAGCAAAGGGCCAGGAATTTGGCCCACCTGGGATCAAAAAGACCCTACACAGCTTGATTCCTCATTGGGCCCCATTTGGTCAAGATTGTTTAAACAACTGATCTTGTTGTAATTCCATTGGTTCTCCCATTTCTTTTAAATCTTACTGGAAGCCCTTACTTTACCCATTGGTTAACTGTTAATTTGCCCACCTCATCGAATCTTATTGGAAACCTCTGCTTTGAACCTACCTCACCTCATGGTTTTGGTCCTTAAATTCCTCCTAGAAAAGGCAACCCTGGGTTACTCACCTTTCCAGTTTCCCCCTTCTGTCTCTCTTAGACAGAAGCTTTCTCTCTCAATAAAATTTTCTACTCAAACCTTCATTGGTTGTTCCTAAAATTCATCCTTTGATTTTAGAGAATATGAGCTCATGTTTTAAGTGAGGAGCCAGGTCTTGATCTCCTGTGTCAGTACCTCATGGAACAGAAGAAAAGCACTTCCAAGTGTTGTAATTACTCAGGATGCTTGTTTTTGGCTTCTGGGGAAGAAAGACTATATACATCTTACTCTGCTGATTGCTTCTTTGGTGGCTTACTGGGTGTTAGGTTCAGCGGTGTGTACATCATTGACACATTTTCATTCTAAACATCTGTTCTCAGAATAAAATGAGCACAAATAAACAAACAGACTTGTTAAAATGCTTAAAAGTCACAAGACAAATATTTAGAGCCTTGAGATATAATAAACTGCTTTCTAGCTTGGTGTTGCTTGATGGGAGCTTCCTTTATGGTGGACTTTATTGCTACATTATCTGCCATGGGCCTTTCTTATGGCTGACTTAGTTGGCCTATTGAGCTGAATGTCTCTAGTTCTAGAGACCAAAACAAAATGAGTACTGTCTGCAGCCACATATTTTTTTCTTTTTACCCTGGGGTAGAAAGGCCATAGCCTATATCAGATGCAGCTTCCTTCTGTTCCAAATGAGTATTTAACTACCCAACTACCCTGAATTTGAAAGACTGCGAAGGGATAGAAGTTACTGGGAATTTCATTTGCTAAACACCTCTGATTGCTCTATAATGAGATTAATTGACTTGCCCCTAGGTATAGATGCTACATTTCATCTCCAGAGTCTGGGAAAGCACTCTTGTCTTATTTTTAAAGATGGCCTGAGGTCCCTTAAATTCAATGCACAGGCTTGTACAAATTGAAAGGAAAATAGGGGAAACTCCCTGCCCATATTTCACTATGTTTTCCAGATTTTTAGAATTTTGCTGCTGAGGAAGCCTGCTCAACTCTCACATCCCATCTAATTAAGCTGAAATTAGCCTTCTCATTAACCCACAGATGGGAAGGCCAGCACACATATTTCAGTATGAATAATATCACATGTGTTCTCACTGGCTGTGCTGAATAGCTAACTTATATTTGATATATACCATAGTTAGTATATTATTTGATCTGAAATTTGCGTTACAAAAATTGATTATCAAAACATGAATTTATTTATGCTGAGTCCAAACGTGGAATATAATTGTTTTTGAGTTTTGACTAACTTGATATTTGTACATTTTTATGAGGTGCAGTGTAGTATTTCAACACATGTATACCATGTGTACTGATCAAATCAGTAATTAGCATTTCTTTTTCCTTATAATTTCTTTATGTTTCAAGGCTTCAAGTTCATTTCTTCTAGTTCTTCATAAAATATATATTATTATGAATTGTAGTCACTCCCGTGGAATAGAATTATTAGCTGAAGAAATAATACTAAATACTAAATAATTTCAAGAACCTGATCCCCGTTTCTCTTGATTTTTCTGTATCCTATGTTCTTAACCTACTAGGGAACAACATATCCAAATGTTTATATGTAGGCTGGTTTATTCACTGCCCAAGGAATATTTGGGTCTCCTATAAATCCTATGAAGCCTTTATTGCTATCCTTATCTCTACTAATCATTTCCCATGTTCGCAGTTCAATATTTCCCCCTTCATCAATCCTTACTTAACACAGTAGCCCTATTATTGACTGCCCATAATTGTGGGCACTAATTCTAGGGCAATCTCTGTCTTTTGATGAGTCCCAATAAAATCTTCTCCTTAATTAAAATCAGTACCTCAATTCTTTCCTCCGGTCCTTCAGAGTCTTACTGTCAAAATTCAAGTATAAAAGACAAAAAAGCAGACAATGTGTTTCCACCTTTATGCCTGTCTTAGCAATTCTGTGAGAGATGTTTTGAAGCTCCTCTTGAAATATCTGTGCCAAAAACCTAGTAATTGTGTTTTATGGTTTTTCAATGAAGTGTGAAGTCCTTCTAATAGCTGTCAATAGCTTTCTCTTCTTCTCTGTAGCTGTGAACACTAAGTAAGAGGACTTTAACAACCTTTTCAGTTTTTTTCTCTTCTCCTATCATCACTACTTTGGTTCCATACCTGGCTAATTTGGTTAGAGGCTGAACAGTTGGCATTATATTCTTGAATAGCCTAAGGATTTAAGGACAAGTAAATCAGTCATACTGTATCTCTCTTGACTTTAAAAATAATAATTATTTAAAAGGCAAAAAATGGATAATACTGTATATATGATATATTTCAGTTAAAATCTTTGAGTTTTATTCTGTGCCAGGAATATCGCTAGTAGCTGAGGATATGTAGATGTAAAAAAGAGATCTATATTCTCACAGGCAAAGGTGCAGTGAGCGATGTAAATGAGAACACTACAAAATCAAATGCTTGGAGGAATGTAGTGACCAGAAGAGACTGATCCTGTGAAATTAGAGGCATAGGTATGTCCTCTTCTCATGATATTTCTATTACTTAACACAGAGTCCAATCTTTAATCTATATGCAATAAATACATATTAAGTTAAATCCTATCCTCTTATTCTTGTTAAGGCATTTATGTAGACAATGACATGACCTTAAGCATATTTCTGTGGTACTACAATGTTGATCAGTATAAAAAGAAGGCACTTAATTGTTCCTATATCCTTTCAAACAATGAGTCAACAAAATCATCTCTTAAAACCCCTTTAATTTTTTAAGAAGGCTCGCGAAATTATTATGTAAAAGTTTACTTGGTGTCAATTATACTTAACAATTTAGGTCAAATTTATGATTCACAAGGGTTGTATATTTATATGGTACATGTATTCTTTATGGTATACTTGAGTCTCTTTTTTGCAATGAATGTGCATGCTATATTTATGCCCATTACATATAGGACTTGACATATAATTCTACTTTTAAATTGCTATGGAGGTTTTTAATTGTTTTATCTTTGTGTCTACAACATCCTGCTGCGTGCTTTTAAAATTTATTTTCTATCATATTCTTTTTTTTTAGATTTTTTGAGACAGGGTCTCAATTTGTGGTTCAGGCTGGCCCTGAGCTCAGCTTCTAATTCACATCACAGCAATCCTCCTGCCTCTGCCTCCCGAGTGCTTGGATTACAGGTGTGAGCCACCACACTCGGCACTGTGGTATGTGGTACTGATTGCTGCTGGGGTGAGTCTCCACGCCCAGTACTGTATGCGGATACCGGGGATCAAACCTGGGTCCTTGCGCTTGCGAGACAGGTGCCTGAACCACTGAGCTTACTCTCTGGCCCTTCTATCATATTCTTAATGAGAAACACAATCCAAATTATTACACTGACCTCGGAGGACAAAAGATAACCAGTTTTAGGGCTATTTGCTCTTCCTCTAGAAAGCCAAGATTGCAATTTGAAAGTGGTTGAAAGTGGTGACTATCTGTCATAGACCACTTGCTATGTTTTCATAGGAAGGCTGGAGTTCTTTCATCTATCTGACTGCAAAGCCTTTTGGGGATTCATTATTTGACCCACTGTTCCTCTTTCCTGATTTTTCTCTTACCCAACTTCCAGTAACCGCTGGTGAGTTTTACTTTTAGACAAAAGTTGATTTTAGGCCCTGAGCCAATCCTAGAAATCATAAATATCTGAAGCCTCAATTTGACCAGAAGAAAGAAATCAGAATTTAGTTTTAATTCCATAGACTCAGAGCAGTTACGCCAAGGAAATGTGTTGTCTCCCAAACCCTACAAAACAATCTAGCTGAGTTAAACTGATAGGTATCGCTGGTAGGATTAATTGAACATTGGCAGCCCGGTTAAATTCTTGTTGACTTCAACTGTGAAGTTAATGGACCTTCATCACTCCCAGAGATCTACCTGTGACTGGACAATGGTCAGGTAATAACATAATCCAACATACATTCAACTAACTCTTCCAAACTGGAGTTTCCCAAAGGCCTGAGGGATTTTAATACTTGGCCCTCCAAGATTTGAATACCTGAAATTTTTACCTGAATATGCCATTTCTTTAGAATAATACATTTCAGTCTAGCTGTGTTTGTAAGACTCTGTAACTTCCCTAGACTTACTACTTTTAATTTAGTTTTCCTTTTCACTAGTTCAAGCTTCTGAGTTACCAAGATGGCACAGAAGCTCTGGCTGGGACCTCAGTTTTATAGACTTGAATGGTCTATTAATCCGAACTCTAGTATAAGATTGAACATATATAAATTTCTGCTGTGAAAATGACTGGCTCAAAATGGGGGGCTTGTCTGCAGATTTTGTTCCAGGGATCTGGAGCAACAAAGGCAGAATGTATATGATCTAAATATCCCTGCTGTGAAGAGTTTATAACTTGATGGTGAAAGTAGAAGGACACACAGAATATGGACAAATAATACAGATTCTAGTTCCTCTGTTTATTATGAAGATTAATTACTGTTGCTTGGCCAGTCACTTAAGCAAGAAAATATCTAGTCTGTATTTGACTATTTCAATTGTACTTACTTTTCATTTATGCTATTTAAAATTAAACATTTATTGATTTTTTAATTGAAGACCTGTTGTTCTTTCCAACAGTATAGATGACAGGGAATAGAGAATTACTACCTCAGCTACATCAGGTACTCATTTCTTTCTAGTGATGATTTCAGAATACAGGAATGGTTTTCTCTCCTACTTATTTCATTCACATTTCCTTGTTGCTTTTGGTTCCCTTATTTAATTAATACAGCTGTCTACTAATAGCAATAATATCATTTACAGTTGCAGATGCAACAAACTTTAGACTTGCCCTCTCAGCCACAAATGGAACTGTTGGCCACACATTTTTTTAAGAAACACCCTTGCTGGACTCTGTATTGGTTTCCCATCACTGTGAAAAAAGACTACCAACTTAGTGGCTGGAAATGACACACATTGATGTTTGCAGTTATGGTAGTCCAAAGTTCAAAATTGGCTCAATACATACATCCAATCTCTTGTTTCAGCTTTCCCAGTTTTTTTTTTTTTTGTAGTCAAATATACTAGTGCTCCTCTCTTATGAAGAAACTTGTGCTATTTACCACCTATGCAGATAATTCAGGCTGGTCTCCCTGCTCTAAAATCACATCTGCAAGTCTCTTTCACCATATAAAGTAACATTCACGATTCTGGGGATTAGGATCCAGATATTTTGCAGAGACATTATGCAGTCTACCATATCATCTATGATGTAACACTCATGATTCAACCACATCTCTTGCTAGCCACTTGGTCTCTGTCCTTTGCAGGCTTGTCTTGCTTCAGAATTAATGAATTTTTCAAAGGTTTAATTCTAGGTTCCCTCCTCTTCCCAGTTTCGCTATTTACTACTTGCTTATTTGTTATTTATGAACATAGTTTTTTGAGAAAGTGTACAGCTAACTAAATAAATTTACCAAATTTAAATTAAACTAAGTATATTGTATAAAAGTAAATACATTAAAATTTCAAAACATGGAGAAAAGTGTAAAAATTATCTAACTGAAGACATTGTTACAACATAAAGATAGGTGTAACCAACCTAGGTTGAGAAACAAAACATTACCTTCTCTATTACATCCCCTTTCTCATTAAATTTCCTCTAAATGTTTTACATCATCTAATGGTATTCTATGCAGCATAATTTCTCCCTTTTGAGAAAGAAGAAAGTAGTCTCAACATCTGAGAAGAGTCTTTGTCTTTTCCCACTGAACATAAACAAAAACAAGACAAGACCAATTTCATATGAAAGATAGTAGAATACATGATTCCCAAATCTGTTACTTTAGCATAAAGTTTACTTTGAATTATAGGAATTTTGGAAAACAGAATATGCAAGAAAGGGATTCTACTCTTCCCCATTCTTGAAAGTGAAAAGTAAATCCTTTCACCAGAAGGGAAAGATTATTCTTAGTATCAAGAATAAGAAGCTGAGACCAAGAGAATTCTGTGTCAACAGATCATGTTTAAGTAATTCCTGCCTTCCTTCACCTCTCCTGCTCCAGTCTGTCCTAGTGTAGGTACTTTTCTACAATGGCCTCTCTTTGTGGAAGCATATAGGTTTTGGCACTTCTTTATTCTTTCATTACCGCTAGAGGCTCAAGTGTCATATATTAAACAATGTGTATGCTTTTTTTCTTGTTAATCAGTTTTATATTGGTTTAATTCTCAGGCTCAAATAATAAAATCCTGAGGTAGCAGTAAAAGTTTTGACTTCCCTACAACACAGTATTAGTGTCAGACAATAATGTTCTACAAACACAGTCAAGACAAATGCTAGAGCATTGCATCATCATGTCCAAACACTGATCAAAATATAAACATTGCCTAATTTAGTCACTTTCCTTATCACTGGGACAAGGCACCTGACACTTGCAACTGAAGAGTAGAGCTTTATTTTAGTTCATGATTTTAGTGCACAGGCTCCAAGGCAGAAAGGCATGATTGGAGAGTCTGGTGGAAAAAAGCTGCTCAACTCATGGGGGCCAGGAAACAGAGAGAGAAGCCAGGAATGGGGATGGAGATACACTCTAGGTCGTGCCCCCAGTGATCTATCTCCAAGTGGGTCCTACATTCCAGCATCCCATTTAGCTGTACCCTTAAGGTCCACTGGTCTAATCCTCTTGCAAAAGCCCTATCTATGAGTGCATGAAGCTTTGAGGGATCTCCAGATATAAAACAGACTGCTGATAAAATGTTTTTTAAAAATAGTAGGAAACTCATGATCTTGGTCTCACTTTAATCTTCCTCTTTCCAGGGATGTATTAACACAATTGCAGAACTTTACCTTTGCTTTCTGGAAGCATGCAATCTGGAGCAAAGCCTAAATCAAACTCTGCCCCCAAAGTACTAGACACAAGCCCTAATCCAATAATCAGTCCTTTTTGAATGCTCTTTATTGAGATGTCCCATGAAGTACATTCTCTTATTAGTAACAAGCAGTAAACTGAACTTGTTTGATGTAAGTGTATTCCTGGTGGTCTATGACTAAAGGTACTGACATTTTTGGAAGTGCTAAATGATTTTTGTTCATATAATGATATATGCCATTTTTGTATTATTTTATTGATTTTGTGAATAGCACCTTTATTGATTTTTCTTACTGCTTAGGGTTTTAAAAGCAGCATTTACAAAACTATAAAAATGTTTCTACCTCGCCTTTCCAACATGTATTTCTCTTGTATCTAGTATATCTTACTTCTATTATATTATTTCCACCAATAACTGATTGTACAGCCATAGCAGATATTTCTGGAGATGAATGTGTATCTTAGCTTTGTTCTTAATTGAATGGAAATTTGTTTCTCACTATTAAACATGATGCTGGCCTTTGCTTTAGGATGCATATCAGATAAGGGATTATCCTGATACAAATCTTCCCTTGGCCACTTAAATTCTTTTTGACTGAGCAAGTTACTTCCACTTTAGGTACTAATTTTCTTATCTGAATATAGCAATGCAGTAAATATTAATATTAACTACCTCATAGCGATTGGTCATTATTAGGTTCATTAAAATACAATATTTTAATTTTTGTGTTAAAAGTCTGAAAAAATGCTTAAAATAGTGCTTGATCATGACCAAATTCATTATGTTAAAAATATGAAAAAATGTTTAATATTCAAGTTGCTTGCTTCATAATAGTTGTGATATAAATAGCCTAATTATATAATATACTATAATGCAATAAATAGTTTTATAACATATAATAAAGTATAGTTTTCCACATAGCCTAAGTGCTATTTATTAGTCTTCTATTTAATTTAATCTGGAATTGTATCATCACTAGAGGTTAGAGTTTATCTACATCTTTGTGTCATCTGTAGCAATGTTCTCCAATTCTCCTTTTATGAAACTTCTCCTTTTATGGTCCATCTTTCTTTTTTTTTTTCTTTTTCTTTTTTTTTTTTCTTTTTTTTTTGACACAGTCTCTTACTTTGTAGTTCAGGCTGGCCCTGAACTCATTATGTAGCCCAAGTGAGCCTTAAACTCACAGCAATTCTCCTGCCTCCTGAGTGCTGGGATTACAGACGTGAGCCACCACGCCCAGCATTGTGGTATATGGTACTGATTGCTGGTGGCCATGAGTCACGAGTCTGGCATTGTTGTATGTGGTTACCAGGGATCCAACTAGGCACCTTGTATTTGAAAGGCAGGTGCTGGAACCACTGAGCTAAATCCCTAGCCCATAGGTTCATCTTTCTTATGACACATCTGATCGCCATCCACTCCTGCTTGGACTCAATGCTGCGTACGTAGGATAATGTTTAGTTCCTTAGCAAGACATTTAAGAACTTTCATGACAGAACCCTAGGTTTTTTATCCAGACACATCCACTCCCCCCTCTTCCGTTCTGAATATATTACCATCTATACAATAATAGTTTCACCATGATTTTTGCTGTGAGGATTAAATAATTTATACATTTAAAAAAATTGTGAAATGAGCAGTTTAAATGCACTTGAAGTGTTTCTATAATTATTTTTTAATAAACTAACAGTTTTATTAGTAAAAGATGATGAATTTTATCAAAAGCCTTTGGAAACTCTGTGGAGATATTTATCTGTTTTTTTTTTTTTTTTTTTTTTTACAGAGCTATTTGATTTGATTTGTTTGTTTTGTGCTCCTAAAGATCAATCCCAGAGCCTTACACAAGCTAGGTAAGCATTCTCCCCTGGAAGTACATCACCAGCCAAGCTGTCATTTAAAATCACTTGTCTAATCATATGGCACCTTTATACACATCAATGACCAGGAAGAAAGACATGCAAGACTTTCCAAGATTTGACTCTGAATTTAAAGGACTTTATTGTGATCTTTTAAATAGAGTTTAAAATTTCCTCCTAGTCCAAAACAATTTCCACTGTCCCTAGTGTTGGAGAAACTTACAAGACAAAAACATAACATAGTTTTTATTGCTCTGAAACTTTAATTTATTGAAAAAATTTGTTTGAGATGTAATATGCCACTCAGTTAAGTATTCATTAGCATGACTTCTATCATGCATGTATAAAAAATTCTATATATATTTGAAAAGACTTCTCCCTCAATACTTAGGTCCTTGGTTAAGTAGTTTCCTGTCTATTTAATATCATTATAGACAGCTATACAATATTTTTAAAGCTGTCTAAAGGTTCATAGATATACTGAAATCACCTTAGCAATACCTTTCCCTTTCACAACATATTATGCTATACATTTATAATGTATCCTAAAGAAATGAAATTATTTTTTGACATTCTTCCTTTGTGAGAGAGAGAAGCATAATAAATACTCCTTCTCAGCACATTTAGAAATAATTGGATGGAAAATGATTGGGTGAAAACTGTTTTTTCACTCAAGGTCGCTCTGCTGCACATTAGCACCATTGAGGCATGCTTTTGAATACCAGGAACATGCCCTTCAGACAAAGATTAATTAGATGGGAAAGTTAAAAGAGAGAGACAGATGAATCCTCAGCATGGCTTTCAGAATATAGGAAATGTAGACCATGTTAATGGCTGAGCTACTTTTCAAAGCTAGCCTTTGGAATTCATCTTACTATATATCTAGTTTAAAAGGCTTGTACTCCTATTAATAATGAATTTTTTTAATGAAAGGGAGTCATATAATGATCTAGGATTCATGCAAAGGAAATAATTATTTACTGTAAAAGAATTAATTCACAGATGTCACCTAAGGAAACAAACTGAGGAGGAACCCCTGCTTTGCTTACCCTCTTTAATCTAATTATAACCTGCCTGTGTGAGAAAGGGCTGCACTGAGGTTCCAGAAATCGGTATGGTGTGGTCCCTCGACTTGATGACCAGTTCTTTAAGAGCAGTAATCAGGACAAATATACAAATGCTATTGATAGATGATACTAAGGTCAGAAGAGAAATTTCAAAAGAAGGAGAGGTCATATTCTCTGTTCTGCTTGTTTCACCTTTCTTTATTATTTTATAAAAAATTGTAAATTATAAGAGTAAAAGGATATTTCATAACTAGTCAAATAAGATAGAGTCATAAAGTAATTTGCAATCTGCTTCCCCATCCCTCCAATGTCTGTCTATGCTCAAGGTAACCAATGTTTAACATTTGGCATGTTAATTTCTATTCCTTTCTAGATTCTCATATTGAAATAGCCCATCTGTTTTTATTCTTTAACCAAAAATAGGCTCATCCTATGCATCGTTTTGTACAATGTCATTTTTAAAACAAAACAAAACTCTGGTTTAAGAAATGATGAGCTGCAGATGTGGATGCAACTCAATGGCAGAGAGAATTTGGAGGGACTGAGGAATTACGCAGGGAGAAAAGTAAGATCTTTGACTCATTCCCCTTAGCTCACAGATAGATAAAACTTAATTTGAAGCATATTATAATTTTAAATGTTAAAGCTTATATTATAAAGCAATAAAGTTTCAAGGAGAATCTATGGAAAATATAATCATGACCTTGGAGTAGGCAAAATTCCTCACCAGGTCAAATAAAGCACTAATGATAACTGAGAAAAGCTGACAGATTGGACATAAAGGAACACACACACACACATATACACACACACTTCTACTCTGATTTCCAAGTAAATGTATCAATTTTTGCTCTCATCAGTAACACATGATGCTTCCAGTTGCTCCATATCTTGTTCAACATATAATATCATAAGGTTTTTTAAATCTTTACTATTATTATGTCTGTTTTAGTTTTAAGCCATTCTGGGTGGTGCCAATATCACTGTGGCTCTAGCTTTCTTGAAAACTAATGAAATTGAAAACATTTCCATTGGCTATTCTTACGATTACTTTTGTGAAATATGTATGAAAAGATTTTGTCCACAAAAAACAAATGAGTTTTCTGCTTCTTATCTATTTGAGGAAATTTTAAAATAAATTCTGGACTATATATTAAACACATAGACCTTGATTCTTCATTGTTTCAAAGGGGTTTTTCATAAGAGAAGCAGCCAATTTTAGTGAAATACAATTTGTCAATCATCTCCTTTATTATTAGTGCATTTTCCTTATATGCTTAAAATCTGCAGGGCAGGCAGTTGGTCAAGAGGGACCATGAGCAGGCTGGAACCCCATGGGCTTGAGCTGTTGCTTGTCCACAAACAGTGAGGATGGAAAGATCACCAGCAGGCTTAAACACATTGGTGAGCTAAGGTTATTATTCACAGGTAGGAGGCCAAAATAAGAGAGAGAAAAGAAAAGAGCAGCCACAAAGCCAGTAGCTGTTTAGAATCTCTCAGCCAGTGGACTGTCTAACCTCTTTTTTAAAGGCCTCCCTACTGATTGAATCAGGACTACAAAGGTAATGTCACTTTTAGTAAATAGTCAACTGATTATGGACTTGAATCACATCTTCTAAATCTTTTGGTAGCAGGCAGATTAGTGTTTGATTGAGTAAGAGAAGAAGGCCTGTGAATGCAGGAAAGTGGCTGCAACCTCACATCTACTTCCCAGCTCTTAAAAGAGAATTTCTTGTAGAGGCCCATTGACCACATTTAGATATGCACTAGAAAGGAAATTCAACCTAGTCAAGTTGACTGCCAAAATAAATAGCTCTTCCTTTAAACCGTAGATGTCAGGTATTGTGTCCCATGGGTGAGAAAGTGACTAAGACATTTAGTCATGCTAGTCCAGTTTCAAGCATTCAGTAACCACAAGAGAGTGTTTCTCGTTCATCTCCAAAAGTTCTGTGAGACAGCGCGATTTCAGAAATCTTATTGTGTTGCTTTTAACTATTAGGTATATTTCTTATATAGAATCCATAATGTTAAACAGAGGGCAAGGTAGGTGTCAAGATTTTTTTTTTCCATATAGGAATCTATTTAGTTGACCTGGCAATTCTAACTACCTTTCAGTGACTGGTGCTTCTTGCAAGTTGAGTGATGACTTGGTTGGTGACCCACATGATGTGTTTCTAGATTTTGTATTCATCTAGTTTATTAACTTGTTTTTATACTAACACCACTCAATCTTAATTCCTATCTTTTAAAAATTATTTATGTTGACAACACAAGTTTTGTTTTTCTTTGTCAAAATTGCCTCAGTAATTTGATTTTCAGGACTGAGGAGCTAAGGATTAAACTCAGGGCTTTTGCACTGAGCCACATATTCAGATCATTTGTAAAATTTATTTTTTGGTTTAAGACTAAGCCTCACTAAATTGTTAAGTTCCCAAGCTGGGCTTGAATTTGCAATCCTCCTGCCTCAGCCTTCTACAGTGATAGGATCACATAGGTAGCCTTAGTGATTTTGACTTTTTGCATTTCTTTGTAAATTCTAGAATTAGCTTATCAATTTGTATAATTTTGTTGGGTTTTCATTAAATGTCTAAATTAACTGAAGGCCACTTGACACTTTCTTTTGCATTTCAATGCTATTAAATGCTGTCCAGCTGACAAATTATGTTCTTAGACATTTTTCTATTTTCACATGTTTTCATAACAACAATCATTGTTTAAAAATGTATATTATCCCCCTTCACCCTATTTTACTTTGAGTATTTTCTATTTCACAATATATAACATACAATTCTAGAACTCATAACAAAAAAGAAACAAATTTTATGTATATAGGGGGGTGGTAGGGTGGGTAGGGCTATGGGAAAAAATGAGAATTAAGTTGTGTCTTATACTGGTACAAATCCCCATTATGGAGAGCAATCATGATGCATATACGTAATGTACCAATAAAGATTTTTTTAAAAATGTATATTATCTGATCAATGAAACATTTTTGTTTTGATTTGAATTATCAGAAGTTTTGATTAAGTCAAGCATCTTTTCATATTTTTCATTAAAATTTTGTTTTCTGTGAATCAATTTTTCACTTCAAATTATTTTTCAAATTCAGTTATAGCTCTCTTTGTACATTATGAATGAAATGGCTACTACAGTACCACGCAGATATCCCTTCAAGAGAGAATCACTTACTCCTAGATTTTGCTGGAATGTTAACTACTAACAGATCACAGCTGTACACTTGCTTGGCCTTTCCCTGGACCATTGATGCTATGTCACCCAAGAGTTGCATTTCTTGATTAGTTAGCACTGCTGTCCAGAGATATTGCTGTACTTTGAGGTCTTGTCATGTCTTTTAGTTTTTTAACTACCAGGAAGGTTTATCCAATTTAATTATGGAATTTTGAGATATTTCAGGTATACTTAGAGGATAAAGATTCAGAGAAACCTTTCAAAGTTGTCAGAGTAAAAGAGGTTTTATAAGTCAGAGAAAATACAGCTCCCTGATGTTTTTCAATAGTAAATTATCGACTCACCATAATGGAAAACTTGAAAAATAAGAAAATTCACTTGGAAGGCAAATGCATATGGAAAAAAGATAATAAAAGGACAACATGGTTTTAAGAAAAGGAAATTAATATTAAGTAAAAAGTAAAATGAAACTGTAGCCACAAGGGACCTGGAGATTTATTACTAAAACCATTTCATAGGACACCAGCCTACACTGAAAGGAATCATTTTCTAAAAGTCAATATTGACAAAATAATAGAAAAGATTGCATTTACTTGCCTCATGAGTCCAATGCAAGACCTTTTTGTAATTGCAAAAGTCAGAAAGATATTGCTTCTTCGTTTTCCATTGTTTTTCTTTTTAAAAAAATTAATCCAGGAATACAAACATGCCAATAAAACTAATATTGAGAATCCTTCAAGGATTTCTATTTCTCTAAATGCTAAACTTTCAGAAGGTGACATGTCAAGAAATCCCTAGGCTGTTGACTGTGCTAGGACGGAAAGATCTTCTAACTGCAGTTTTTGTACTGTTAGGTGGAACCCTCGGGTGAGGCAGGCAGGTTATAAAGAACATATCCTACCAAAGACAAGTAAAGCTACATTCAAATACCCACTTAGCCTTTCACTTTAGAAAGAATAAAATTAATGATATCTAACATTATATAAACAGATTGAAACAGTACAAATTTCAATATTGATGCACATTGAGCTATAATAAAATGTCTCTGAATGAGTGCAAATTGGCTTCACTTTTGCTCTGTTAATGTGTATTTTTCAGTGACTTCACTAAATATTAGAAACTTCTGTACAGAATGACATCAGGTGGAAAATGGCTCTTTTCCATCTAAAATGATTTTTGAGTCTGGAAGTGTAAATTATTCTCTGCATAATTTCCACATGGTGTGACAAACAGCCCTGTAGCTGCATTTTACTCAGAGTCCAGCTTTGAAAAAAAAAGCATACATTAAAATCAGAATATAGGTACAAAATCTACTTTTGTTACTGTTATCTCAGTCAGCTCTTCAAGTCTGATGTGTCACTGCAAAAGGAACTGTACCTACTGTAATGTTAAAGAGCCTGGTGATGGTAAAAGTTTCTTTTATTTAGTTTCTTAGAGCTTCCAAAGAAGAGCTTCCATTCTTTACCCACTAGGTCATCGCAGTTTCTGACATTTGAAATCCTGGGAAAACTATCTGAGGATAGAGGCATGTAGAAGCTGTCAACTGAGCTCGCCATTTGGGCCTGTCTTGACTGGCATATTTTCAGTGTTTTCTGAACAATAAATGATTCAATTAACTAATATTTCTGGGGCAATCATGGACCTAAGTGATCTTCTCTGAAAAAAGTGAAAAGACTGATATATTCAGGCAACAAAACAAACTCATATTAAGATAATTTTCTCTTGAAATAATGTTTCAGTAGGACTTTGGTGAATGCTGGAGGTAAATGTTTGGGACATAACTTCTTCTCTTGGGAAGTTTCTAATTTCATTGATATTATAGTGAACTAAACCACTGCAGGTGGTAGAATTATTCGAAGATAATTAGCCAATCAAATTTTGAAGCAAATCAAAATGACTTGGAGAGATTGCTGAACCCGATTATTGGGTTTACCCTACCCTGCTTTTGCTGACTTAGTAAGCCTGGAGTGAAGCCCAAGAATCTGTATTTCTAACAAGTTTTTATTCAATATGATGCTTCTAATCTGATAACCAAACTGATTGCACAGTATAAGAACAGACTATAATTAATGGCGAAGATCCATACAAAGAAATTGACTGGGAATTGATAGGGAATCAACTTGGAAAAATTGTGAATCACATAGAAAAGAATGAGGACTTTTGCAAAGTTCTTTCATGGGAGCTTATGTGAGTTAAATAAGCTCAACTAATATCTCCATTTTTTTTTCATGAGTAAAGAGAGCAGAAGGCAAAGTAAGTTACTTCTCTGAAATAAAACAGTGATTAGAGCACAGACCAACTGCTCAAACCTCCCCACTCAGCGTGAGTCTTGCTTCCACACACATCTGTGCAGAAGAATGATGTTAGGAACAGTATACAGATAATTCTGGAGGAGATTAAGCTTCCAGTTGACATTAAAGAATAGTATGCTAGATGGGGCCGGGGAGTTAGCTCAGTGGTTCCAGCGCCTGTCTTGCAAGCGCAAGGACCCGGATTCGATTCCCTGGTAACCACATAACAATACTGGGTGTGGAGACCCACACCCAGCAGCAACCAGTACCACATACCACAGTGCCAGGCGTGGTGGCTCACGCCTGTAATCCCAGCACTCGGGAGGCAGAGGCAGGAGGATTGCTGTGATGTGAGTTTGAGGCTGAGCTCAGGGCCAGCCTGAACCACAAAGCGAGACCCTGTCTCAAAAAAC
>PVIR01004345.1:0-79089 GCA_004026965.1 Petromus typicus | reverse complement strand
CATATATGAGTATTTATTAAGTATATATTTCACACATAACACCTTGGAAAGGCAGCCAGTTTGAAGACCAGAAAATAGCCAGAAATAGCCTTTGTGTTATAGAATTTGTATAATGAAGACATCCTTTTGAAATGAATTTACTGTGAGTGCATGCGTGCATGTGTGCATGTATGTGTGGATGTGTGTGTGCACATGCATGATGTTTGGAAAGAATATTAATAATTTTCTTACCACTGGAACAAAATATCCAGTATTACCTGGAAATTAAAGGAGAGACTTATTTTGATTCGTGGATTCAGAGGGTTGAGTCCATGGTTGGCTGGCTCCAAGGCTGAAATGGAATGGCAGGAGAGCATGGTGGAGGGAAACTGCTCATCTTATGGCAGTCAGGAAGCAGGAAAGGAAGAGGAAGGAGCTAGAGATGAGAATAAAATCTTTCATGTATCTCCTAAGTTACTCTCCTCTTCTGGCCAGGTCCTAGCTCTTATCAGCATACTCAGTTGTGAACTTGCAGTGGAGTCACTCACTACTGAGTATGATTCAATCACCCCCAAGATTCAGTCACCTCCCAAAGCTCCACTTTTGAGCACATGAGACTTTTGGGGGATATTTTATATCAAAACCATAGCAGAAATATTAAAATGAGTGTTACACTAATAGGTTATTACTTCTTGACAAATATCATTTTAAATAAATCCTAGTCTGTTATTTCAACTACATATGTAGAATTTTACTCTTGATTTAATAATCCAATTTATATCTGACTTCAGGCAAAATTTTATAATGAAAAACAGTAAATAAAAGTAAAACAAGAGAAATGGCTCCGAATACTTATCTATAATATTTTTTATCTTGAAGCCCTATTAACACTCTCTTCCTTTGTATCTCATTTGCACTCTGAAATTTCATTTGTTTGTTTTTACTTCTTCAGGGCCATATAATGTCATGGTCTTGTGTTCCAAGACCATAGCCCTTATGTAACCTACTTACTTTGACTAGAAAGAGTATCAATGTCCCTCAGCACCATGATAATCTAATGAGCTATTGGCAACTTCTTTACCTTCTTGGATCTTAATTTCCTCATCTGCAAAGCCAAATGGCGGAACTGCAGTGTCTTCAAGTTCTGAGATTTTTATTCACATATTTACTTAAGACAGTGTTCATTATAGAATATAAACATCCAGTTAATATCTAGTGTTTCTCAACTTATGGACAGGGCTAATCCTCTGAAATACTGTGCAACAGGAAAATGTATTTATCATGGATATTCCTTCTTTTATACCTTGGATTTGCTTCTGGTTGCAGCTACTCAGGTCTTTAGTGACACTGATTCCTCAAATCAGCACTGAACATCTTCATAACATGAAGACACCAGTTGCCAATAATTGTTGAAATTTCATATTTCTCTGAAGTAATTCCATTTTAACTTGTGTGAATAATATAACCTGAAGAGACAAAAAACCCCCAACTTCCAAAATCACATCTATTCCCTTTTGCATATGCATGTATTTAAGTTCCTAAAGATCAGGCTTATGTTCCTGATTGTTAAAGGGGCATTGCAAAATTCAACATGGGCAAATTCAGTTATAGTTTTCTCTAAATTTTTCAATTTGTGAAAATTGACCATGCTAAATGCATAGATTATCAAAGAAAAAAGTGTAAATATTGTATTTGCCATTGTAATATAAGTCTAATAACATGAATAAATACTAATTTGTATTTTCAAAGGCTAAGTGTTTTACCAGTTCAGGTATAATTGGTAAGGAATTTATGAAAATAAATGCAGTAGGTGTTACACTAACATAAACAATCTAAGGTTTTAACATGTGGTTTCTCATTTGGTTGGTTTTCCTACAGATCTAATCTGTGCAAATGCCACTGATTTCTCTTGATCTCGTTCCATGAGCTGGTTTCCCTCTTTACCTTTCTTCTTCCCTTCTATCAATGTCATTACTTCAATTTGCTATGCATATTTAGCTTTGAAAACTTGGGGTCTTCTTATCCATTTCACCCAGTTATGTCCTGTGAATTTTCCCATATTATTCTTTTCAGTAGATCCATTCTATTTCTTTGTTCTGAAGGCCAGGGGCGTTTCCTTATTGAGCACACATTCTGAGTTAAGGTCGAGAGAAGATACTGATGGGGATTTCAAGGATGCAGCAACGACAGGTTAGCAGCAGCAGTTTGAATAGGGAGCAGGAAGAATGCAAACATTGCTTCATAATTACTCACTCATGCATTCACCCACCCTTTCATGATACAGAGATGTATTTAGTGGCACTTTGTGCCAAGTGCTAGGTACCAAGAATAGGATGAACATTTACACCTGGTTCTGTTCTTGTGGTACAAGTGGTCCATGTGGATGTACCATCAAATCAACAGGATTTATCAAGCACCACTGGGGAAGTATAGACAGAAAAAACTCCAGTTCTGGCCGCATTTCCTGAAAGAAGTTTTTTATACTCTGAAAATTGAAAGATGAGGCTAAAATAGCCAAGGGTGAGTACTGTGATGGGTTTAACAAACACTTGTCTAAATGGCATACTAGAGAAAATTTAAAAGTACCTCAGTTTTACCAGAATGTAGAGTACAATATGAAGGAGTAAAGGTGGACCCCTGTGGACCACTGGAGACACTGCGAGAAGGGTGACCATCTGGTTATCTGTAGTTTTTACAGTGACAAAGAATACTATGCATAATTATAATTACAGGTTACAGCAGTATAACACAGAATGGTACAGGGAAAACTGGAAGCTGTAGACATCTACAAGTTACTAGTCATCCATACATCAGTCATTCCTCCCATTCCTTATGGATAAAATGAGATGGCTGTGCATCCAATTGCATATGCCTGTTAAAGAATCAACTTCACCCTCATTTCAGGAGAGAGAGGAGGCGGGGAGTCCAGCAATATGTGAGTGAAGATACAAGCCCAAATCCTCATACTTTTCTGATCCCATACACACCAAGTGACTAAGTGGGGGATATTTTAGCCTCTGTTTTAGAGTTCTTCCTTATAACTTTAGGTGAGGCTACTGCATCAATCGCTTTTACTTTTCCTTCCCTCTCCTTGAGTTCGGTAGAGGCTTCTCACTTCACAGGAGGAGATTCAGGATTTTAGATGCAAATGCTTCAGTGAGTTACCCCATTGCTAAGGACAAGACTGACCTGGAGCTTTGCAGCTCTGCAGAGAGAAGGAGCAGACTTCTGAGCCACAGGAGAGAAGAAAATAGGACCCACATGTTCACAGTTTGTGAGCTTCGCACATTTATTTTGTGACTCTTTATATTTATTTGTAGAAGAATTCAGAGAGAATTGGGTCAAATAGGAAAGGGAAAGAGCAAAGGAAGAGAGAGAGAGAGAGAGAGAGAGAGAGAGAGAAACACAGAGACTGAGAGACATAAACAGAGACAGAGACAGAAAAATTCTTGTATGAAGTTCTTTGTGTTCTTCATAGCTAATCTGAGTAGGTGGGTATTTTGATGGGAATGTTGGCATTCTCTTGCCACCATATACTATGAACACAATTAAAGTTCTATAGCTACGGAAGTATGTGCTAGGCCCTGATAAACACAAAGCATAAGAGAAACACAGGTAAGTGGAGGGAGAATGCAGGTGCTCACTGGAGGTCACTAAGCCTGAACTGTCCAGCCAGAGAGCCCAGAGAACCTGGAGCCTGTATTCCACTGCCACAGATGCTGCTCATCAGCCTTTTAATTCAGTAGTTGGAAATGAAGTACCCCTTGATGTATGTTTGATTATTAATTATTATATTGTTCATTATTTCTGAAAAGTAATAACATGTTTAATAAAAATCTGAGCTACAATAATGAAAAGCATTTAGATAATTTCCAGCATTTCAACCTCCTGAGGATTTCAATTTGATTTCTAAAATACAGTAGGAACTTCCTAATTCAGACTAATGACAGAGAGCCCCATTGTGAATTACCAAATTTAGCAGATGAGTGGGTATGCAAACAGACAGAAAAAAAATCAAAGAAAGTAAATCACACAATATGCTTTCTCCATTTATTTTGACAATGGTAGCTCAGACTCAACAGCCTATGATAAAAATTCTCTGTATGTCAGGAAATGTATTGTAGCTTGTTTCATAAAGATAATGAAGCCTTGGTAATCAGAAATCTCACTCTAGGACTCAGACGTTAAATCTTCGCTCAGCATTGGCAGTGGGACTGCAGGGGTTTCAAATAATTATCTGGCTTACAGAGTACTGAAGCAAGGATGATAGAAATTCTGTAAATGCGAAGTGAGGAACAGAGGCAAAAGGATATTTTAATCCATCTTACAAATGCCATTTAGTACAATTATAATCTTTTTTCTTTGTGATTATGGCTCTCTCAAGGGCAGAAAGGGTATGGTGTATGCACTCTTACCCAACCTTCTAGTCTACTATGTTCCTTTATTGAATAACATTCCTCGATTCTCCTTTCAAGAAATAGTGATGATGACTTCACTTATTCATAATTTTCTCTTGTTTGGGAAAGGGCTATAGATTCCGATTTGCTGAAGGAGGCTCAGGCCTGGGGTAATGCTGGGATTCAAAAATTAATGCTCCTCGATTTCTCTTATCCATCACTTTATATATTTCCAGCTCCCCTGCCTTCTATTAAGGTTGATAAATGGTCTCCAGCCTTGGCTGAACAATGCAACCACCTGGGAGCTATTTGAACTAGTCTCCATCTCTAGACATTCTGCTTTAATTGATGATGAAGAGCCATTGGGAGATGATTGGGTAAATGGAAAGCTATGATTTTTGTGGCGAATCTTCCGTGTTCTTCTGGACTCTTAGAAAAGCCACAGTGGGAAGGGTGTGGCTGGATGCTGGGGCAGAGTGCAAGGGCTGTCCCTCTGTTGGCTGCATGTGGTCAGTACCACTTAGGGGCAACTAAAGAGGGCAGCAGGGCCACCGGATCTGAATTGTCCCTCCACACTGGTCAGCTGTGAGACATTCTGACCTTCACTTAAAGTCTCCCTCTGTAGATTTCTTCCTTTGGAAAAAGCAGGGAGGAATTATTCTTAAAATATTTGCTTATTAATGGAAGGAACCTCTGGAAATGTAACAAGCTTGGTTAAAATGTCGTAAACATTGGCACAAATGGAATGATTCACTTGGGCTGCGGTGGGGGTTGAGAGCTAAATTAAGATGCAAAGGCTCTTGGGGGAAGAGACACGAAGGGGTCAGTCAAGTGAAAAAGAAATTTCTGGCATGAAGTGAAATGTTAAGCATTTACTTCCACTTGTAATATTAAATTAAATTTTTCAAAAATTTGCATTCTTTCGTCTAAATCCCCCCCGCCCCCATTTTTAGTGTCGAAGTTTACATTTTTGGCCTCTCCTTCCTATTCCGCATCTTTTTATGTCAATCCAGACAGGGCTCTTGGAACAGAATACATGTTTAATATAGGCTTAAGCTAAAACTAATTAGGGAGGCAAATCCACTGCTCCCCTCAAAAATCAAACACCACATACCAGAATCAAGTCAAAATGACTTTTAGATTGTCTGTTATTTGGGAATATCTGTACTGCAGCTCCTTCAATTACCAAGTCTAATTTGGAGTTGACTGCAAATTTAAGCACTTTTAGCCAGAGAAGTTTATGAGTCATTCAGACTAAATCGAATTCATTTGTACAGTATTTCTCGGGCAAAGGTGGGTAGCTAGGGATTGATCTGCCAGCATGAGGGACTTTCTAAAGGTCCCTAAGTGAGGTAGCAACAGAATGGTAAAAATGGGATATAGTTTTCTTTGTATCTCGTCTGTATTACCTCATGGTTGGTCAAACTTGCCATCTGGTAATTTGGGCCGCTCCCTGCCCTTCCTCCGAATCACAATTACTTCTCCCTTTTCATTTTTCCTCCACATCTGCAAACACAGAGACTATTTGGGAGGGGAAACAAGCCAGGTTACATAATGTTTATACATATAATGTTTATGTGCATTCCTACACTGTGCACGTCTTCTGGAAACCTGGAGACTGTGGTGTTGGGAAATAATTGAAAGGGTGCATGCTAATTTGGAGGCTGTGACAGCCCTGTAACCGAAATTTCCAGTTGCAAATGGTTGACAACTCAGCTCTGGGGTGATAAGAGAGTGACGGGGATCTGATTTGATGGGATGACCCTACCTGACATGTGAACAAAGAAACCTGCGCATCTATTTTTAACCAGGCTCTGGAGATTTCCAGTAATTGACATTTGGAGCCGAGGCTCATACCTGTCCCAGTTCCTGGGGGATATTTGCATCTTTCTCTGTGTTTGGTTTCATCTGTCTAATCCTCCTGTGCAGGCTGGGAAGGTTTTCCCTCTGCTTATGGAAGACATTCTCCCTGTTCACACATGCTGCATCCTGCCTATGCTCTTTGTGGCTGGCCCTCCAATCCTGGAGCTTGGCCTTTTCATTCCAAAAGAAATGCAAATACCATGCTCAGTGTCTCTGACTTCTGGGCCTGATAAACTGAAGTTTAGGTTTACAGTTAGTATTTTATTAGAGGGACAAAGGAAGACATCAAGGGTGAGTTTTTGGTTGACGTATAGTAAAGGGAATAATAAAGCCAGAGTTTGGTGTGTTGGGGCTTCCAGCACACATTTCCCACACCAGATAGTGTCTCGAATGAATGGAAGCATCACTGGGTTGCTTGTGGGCCTTTCTGTCCCCCTCCTCCCTTTGCATGGTACTTCTCATCTCACTGGACCGAGCTTCCTGTTGGGCTCTGACTCATTTGTTCCTGAGTGAAGCCTCTTCCTGTGAAATGATTCAGGGTTGATTGATACTGAGACATATTAGAAAGATACACCAATGTGAAACTTCTTAGAGTGCTCTTAGCATCTTGGTAGCAACAAAGCCTGAAGCCAAAAAAATAAACATTTTGTCTGGGGATCTCGGACATCTAGTGGTAAAGTGGTATTCTCTACTTCAAGTGTGACTAGGCCCTTTCCACAATCAGAGAAGTGTCAGCAGTTCAATATCGAGGCCCTGACTGGTTCTCTGAATTAAGATCAGTTCCTCCTAACATGGAGGTGAAAGAACGATGCTGAAACCTGGGAATTGTTGTTGAGGATGCCGTTCTGTTCTGCCCAGTAGACTACCAGAGGTGACATTCAGGAAAGATAAAGCTCATCACTGCAGTTCAAATGCTAGAAACTGCTTGTTAGGCTGCCAAAAGAACACAGTCCTCAGGATGACTGGAAAGGCCCCAGGAGATTCCAGCCTTCTTGTTGGCCCTGGAGCTCTCCAAATACACACATTCTTCTGTGGGTGGTGGGCCACCCTCACCAATGCTGGATGCATAACAAGCGCTCTGCTGGAGAGCACCTCCTCATTGCTTTCCTCTGCCCTCTTCGTTCCTCCTTTCTGAGTAAGATCACTCTATTGACTCCATATTAAATGTCACTTCTCTAGCAAATACCTTAACTGAGTCCTATGCCCTTCTTATTTTCTCTATTCTTATCTATCATAGGTCTGAGACAGGTTGCAATTATATATCAGTTAGTGCCATTGTTTGGTAACTCTATTTGTTAGCTTGGTATTACTGGGGCAAAATACACAAGATAAACAACTTGAAGGGGGAAAGTTTATTTTGACTCATAGTTTCAGACTATGGTCCTCTCCTTCCACTGTTTCTGGGTGTAGCGTGTGGCAGAAACATACTGGAAGAAGGGTGTGGCAAAAAAATGTGCTTAGTTTATGGTAGCTAGGAAGCAGAGAGGGTGAGAGAAAGAAAAGAGCAAGAAAGGGAAGGGCTGGGGACCAAAGAGAGTTACCAAGCTCATGATTTACTCAATCAGCTCAACCTCACTTCCTGTAAGCACTGCCTTCCAAGAATCCCATCAAATTATGATCTCATCAATGGACAAATCCATGGATGGAATGGAGCCCGGGTGATCTAATCACCTTTCAAAAGCCCCTCCTCTGAGCACATGAGTCTTTTAGGGGGCAGTTTATCCCAACTGTAACACCAACTTGCTGAGTTTCCAACTCTACAGGGACAAGGAGTGCCTATCAATCGGTCACCACCAGTGTCTCTGTCTCTGCCACAGGACCTGGCCCAGCAGGTTCGCGGAGAATGTGTTATAACAGCATTGAGTTTGTCTGTGCAACCAGCAGTTTGTACTGCTCATCCTGATTACATGATCATTGTCAGGATAGTTACTTTATCATCAAAGGGAAAGCACTTTAAGTGGAGTTGTCTTTGGAAATATGTATTATTTTCTTTGGTAAATTTGATATGCATGTGTCTACATACATACATGCATATATAAATGTACATCATGATTAGGATCATTCTCTAAGTGATCTTTTAAATCTACTAGTATATTTGCAGATCAAAAAACCTCTGTGAAGAAAGTAAGATGTTTTATTGTGGGGAAATTAAGATATATATTAATAATTAATATATATAATTATATAATATATTAATATATATATTTAGTTGCATATGTTTCTAGTTGCATATACGTATATATATTTCTAGCTGCATATATTTCTAGTTGTGTATGTGTGCATATACACATATATACAATATTCACTGCTACATAATACACTACCATTACCCATACACTAGCTTACTAGTATATGGCATTATAATTATACATTACATTGCATATATTATCATATATCTGAATTTACTAGTATGCCATATACATTTACCAAAGCCATTCTGTAGACTTGTTGCAAGGATAGAACTTATTCCTGAGTTTTATAATCAAGAATGATAGGGCTGGGGATTTAGCTCAGTGGTTCCGGTGCCTGCCTTGCAAATGCAAGGTCATGGGTTCGATCCCTGGTAACCACATACAACAATGCTGCGCTTGGTGACTCATGTCCACCAGCAGTCAGAACCACATACCACGGTGCTGGGTGTGGTAGCTCAGGCCTCTAATTTCACCAGTTGGAAGGGACAGACAGGAGGATTGCTGAGTTCAAGGCTGAGTTTAGGGCCAGCCTGAACTACAAAATGAGATCGTGTCTCAAAATAAGTAAATAAATAAAAGGGTGATGATTAAACAACACATAGGTGTTGCTGAAAACAGACTCTCTACAAACTTTGCTGTTATATTAGCTTGTGAAAATGACTCTTTAATTTGTGCACCACCTTTTGCTGTTTGCTTGTGATTATAACCCAGTGAGTGTCATAAGATATCTTTTATTGCTGACTTTTTTATAGAGTGAGAGAATAAAACAGTCAGCCAGGAAGTAGCTGAGTCCAAGATATGTTTGTAATTAGATATGTGCCTCCAGAGCTGGGGATTTATCTCAGTGATTCCATGCCTGCCTTGGAAGTAGAAAATCATGAGTTCAATCCCAGTACCAAAAACCAAACAACCAAACAAACACAAAACAAAAGATATGACCCACACTCATTCCATGCTCCTTAGTTTAGAGGGGCTATTACGAAAACAAATTATATGCAATTTTGAGAAAACAATTTCTCCTTTTTTAAAAGTAGATAGAATTAAGAGGAACAAAAATGTCATCATATGATTTTTCTTTTTATTACTTTGCTAGGCACTTTCATATGTTTTATATTTCTTATTAATCCTTTCCCCATTGTGAAAAACACAGGTATCATTCACATGCTCTAGATCAAAAATGTACCATCTGTACCCCGCAGTTTGGACATGCTTGTGTTATAATAAAAATAATAAAAAGGAAAAATTATTATTTGTACAGTGAACTGTATTACACATGTTATATGTGGCCCAAGATAGTTTATTTTCATATGGTGTGATCCAAGCAAGCCAGGCATATTCAACCCAGGCTGTAGAACTCAGATGCAGAACAAAGCAAAAGGTAGTCTCTTAGTGTGGATAAAGTCAGAAGAGTAGCATGATTTGTGGCACCATTCATCCACTCTGAGCTAATTAATCAATTCCATTGGCTTAACATGCTCTGGAGCCATTTTTCAGTTACATTGATTATTCCACTATAGATTTATTGTCTTGTCCTATTAGATAAGTTTTCAGGATTGGTGAAATGAAATGACTGCCCACATACCAGGACTTGATGTTTCCATGCCAACTGGAATAGTCAGAATATTCATATGCTAAACCCAACATTCATATGCTAAAACCTAATTTCACAGGAGGTAATATTGAAAAGTGGGGCTCATGTTGGTTAAGTCTTGAGGGTTCTGTTTTCATAATAGGATGAATGAGACTCCGGAAAACTAGCTATCGTCCATTTACTACATAAGGGAACAACTAGAATTGGCAACTGGGAAACTGGCCAAGGCCATCCCACGGGATTCCAGCCACACTAGTACTCAACTTGGTCTTTCAGTCCCTACAACTATAATATTTGTTATGTATAAGTCGCAAGATTTATACTGGCTAGTCTGGTTTTTTTGTTTTTTGGTTTTTTTTTTCAAATAGCAGCTCAAGCACACTAAGATCCTCGCCAAAGCCTGCAGAATTAGTCTCCAAATTCCTTCTACTTCTTACACTTTGCCCCTTGCGATGCTCCAGGGCTGTCTTAGTGAATGGGCGTTTTGTGGTTCTTTCATTTACAATGGACAGCTGGTTATTGGAAAACTTTTGGGGATTTTATTACCAATTCTCCATACTTTAGTCCTTTGCAAATATTGTGCAAAACATAAACAAAACAAAAGCAAACCATGTCCTACTGGTAATTTCTGGGACTTGTTAATTCTCTCATCTTGCTGTGAGTTACCCTCTGTGTCCAGGCTTTATACTTGATGTCTTCCAAATTCAGGATGCTCGATCCAGGTGGACAGCTACATCTTTCTCCTTATTGTAAGCTGAGTATCAAAATGATAGCTTGTGTGATTCATGATACTATCATCTTAAGTATATTTTATTATTTAATTTATAAATACAGGAACAGTATCTGAAGAGACAACTGAAGCAACATAAGTTTTCTAAGGACAGATCTTTAAAAGGGTAATTTAGGACTTTGCATCTAGTTGGTTTGTCTTCAAGACCTGTGGTGCCAATGAATGTGTGCTAGTAGGGTACTTGATGGAAGCAGGTAATGATTTTTATTTCATTTGGAAAATTAGTACATCATTTATAGGGCGCTACATGTACACATATATGGGTAATGCTAAGATACACAGATAATCATATAGCTTTCAGACTGGAAAGCATGTATATTTGGTATAAGTGAAGGCTCCAACATAAAGTCATTTTAGACTACCGTCTAGACCACTTGCAGCTTAGACAATGCAAAGGACTTGTCAAAAGAGGGAAAATACCAGATTCTAGAAACTTCCAGTGTGAAGCCAGAGATTCTTCTGGGAAGGAGGAAATCACTGAAGTCCCAGAAGGCAGTGAAGACAAGGAGTAAGTTTAGCATTTGGGAAAATGATTCTGAAGAGAAAGCACAATACTGCGTGGAGACTGTAATTCTTGGTACCTGTCTATGCCTAGGTGAGCTCAGGTGCCCCAGAGATGGCCTTCCTTGTCACTTATTTCCCTGTGTGTCTTTGCCAGTGCCTGCCACAAGGCCCCTGTGTGGAGATCTGACTGGCAATGGGAATGTTCTCTCTTGACACATGGATACTGCAGTGGCCTGGGAAATATTTCCTGAGGGAATTTATATTTGATTTCCTGATGAATTTCAATAGAAAAATACTAGGTGTAAGCATAGAATTTTGATAGCATATATGCATTTCAGTGAGTTTATAGCATAATGTGGAACCCGTCTCTCTTCTTTTTAAATCTAGTGTAATATAGAACTCTCTTGTGGACCATGGAGTACATACTGAGTTACTTGCTAATTTAAGTTCTTTGTAAAATCTGTTTTCTGCCATGATGATTTGAGTGTTTTTTCTGGAGTTTATTTAAATTCACTGGCATAAAACTACCTTTGAATGACTTTTGTTATTACCTTTAAGCCTATGTGTTAAAAAAATTCACCATAATGTGAATCATATTAAAATACTAGCTTTAAAGTTTCATGTGATGATGGAATAAAATGTGCTCTTTTACCTTACATAAGGACAAATGTGATAAAAATGATGATGCTCAGAAAACTTGCCATTTATTTTTACACAGCCAATTATATCATCTTGGGTTCATCATTTTTATGGAAGCACAATGCTATAAATGCTATAAATCTTGTAATAAATGTACCATAGATGCTTAGTGAATGTACTGAAATCCTATATTACACCTAAGATTTTCTCCATACTGGATATGTTTCACTTATCTTTTTAGCTGAGTCTATTGTGGGATGATGTTACTTGTAAATTTTAGGGTCTGGTTAACACAAACAGGAAGTTCCTAGGCAGGTGGTAGGCTATACTGGAGAACCACAGTGCTACTTTCTCTCGGCGGCCATGGGAGTGGCATCTGTGAAAAGTAATGGCATTCTTCACCATTCTATATATTCCATGTAGGGAAAATCCTTCAGGTCTATTTCAGAAGAAATTTACCTCCTGCTCTCGAATGCTGTGCAGTGTGGGAAATACTGATAGTTCCGAGATGAATTTTTATGACCTATAGTTCTTGCTTTCATAAGAGAGAACTTAGACCATTTGCTGCAAAGGTGAAATGTAAGGAATACAGGTAGAATCCTAAATCTAAAAATAAAGAAGCCAGATTGTAATTATAACAACTCAGGGAATCATTGAACCATTGTGCTAAGCTTGTTCATGAATATTATAAAAGTAGCAGCAACAGAAGTACTTGCTGGGAACATGGGCCTCAGAAAGAGCCACAGTAGTCTTCTTCCACTTCATTCACAAGTGAGAATACAAGAATGATATTTTTATATCAGGCTTTCTGAGGCAGCCCTTTCTTCCTTCTAGCAGAAATTCCCAGACATTTGGGCTGTTCTGATCAATTTCCTTTCTCTTGCTTTAGGTAGCAAATTGACAGTGGGTTGGGGAGAGTAAATGTTGGGGCAACAGAAATTATGTAAATGTTTCATTCCAGAAAGAAAACTTTCAACCCCTCAAGGACTTTTAAACAGCATTAATTCTAGAAATTAGATATAACATTTTTATGCTAATAATGATTTCATAAAGAAAAACTCATTAGTAAAGGTGACAAATAGAAGTTGTATTGAACATTTAAATTCAGGAACCTCAGTGAGTGCCCCAGGGAGATATTTACCCAGCCAATGACTCTCTGATGTTATTAAGAAGTAATTTATTCAAGAAAGTCTCCATTCATGAGTTTACAGAAGAACAATATCTCCTTTACAAAGGTTTGTATTCTCAGTGTATCACATACTTAATTTACAATGACTTTTGGTTAAAATTTTCATTAAGTTGGTTCAATAGCATTTGATAATTTTAATTCAGTTTTATGAGATCCCAAGTTCCCATTTATAAGAAGAGAAAATGCAAAGGAAATAAATTTTTAAAGAGCATATTCATCTCTCCAGTGAGCTCAGTGTAGCAAATCGGGGTGGAGGCAAGTTAGTATTTCTAAGGCAGACTTTTGGGCAGAGAATACGGGTATTTACTCAGGTCTGTGCATCTATTCTGTAAGGGTTTCTTTGGAAATACCAAAAAGGAAAAAGGGTCCTAGAGTTTATGTGTAGGGTGTTTTCACAGGTATAGAATACAGAATCCTAACAGGTGGTAGGTAGGTGCTACATGTTCCTGAAACAAGAATTAAAGAACACCTGGCTACCAGAGATCAGGAATTTAGGTAGGAAAACCACTATCTAAAGCTTAGTCAGGAATAGGAAGTCAGGATGGCCTCCTAGTCCTCAGGCACTGGATCAGTCATCCCAGAATGGCAGTATATGCTCATTTTAGGCACGGATAGTTACTTTTGGTCCAGAGAAACATTTAAGGTATGTGATGCATTCAGCCATTCTCATCTGATGGAGAATCAGCCCCGCTTGACTGAAGAATGGGTGAGTTAACAAGAGATTGTAAATAAAACAAACAAACAAACACAGAACAAAGGCTTGACTCACAGAAAATAAAAGGTTTTCAGGAGTTGATGTTGCTCATAAAGCTACCAATCTAGATTACCACAGTGATAACTGTAAACTGCTGTCCAGCCGATGTGCAAATAGCAAAGGGCCACAGAAAATGCAGCCATTGAGGAAATCTAACACTCATTCACATAGTGGAATCCTCTTTTCATAATATCACCTGCATATTGACATTGTTGAGCTGTCAAAAGTATTCCTCATTATTTCCAGTCATGTCTTGGGGAACTAAAATATCAGCTGTGATTTGTACTGATGATTGTGATATGTGAGGATAAAAAAGCCCCGAGGTTCCCTTACCAGGCCTACTATTTTCATTCCATAGTGGCCTCAACCCTCTGACTCCTCATATAAAGGAAAAAGACTCTGATACCATTACTGAGTGAATTTGAGAATCACTGAAATGCAAACTGGATTACTTACCTTCTAAATGTTACTTTTCATTTATTAATACCCTTATTTGTGTTATTCTCTTTATTTTACTTATAGGAACACTCATGGTTTATGAAGGAAACAGATGCTTTTTCACTCATTTCAACTCATACCTGCTTTTTTTTTTTTTTGGATAGAGGTTTTAGTCTGTTGAGTCATCCTTAAATAAAGTTGAGGTTCAGATAAGCATCTCAGTATTTATATTTTAGCCACTGAACACAGTAAGAGCTTTAAAATACAAAGTTTAAAAATCCCTGTGTATTAGTAATATGTGGACTTTATAGTCCAAGATTCATTCTAATAAGACCTTAAAACGGATCTCCAGAACATATTGTGTGTGATTGTCAGCATCATTGTAAGTTATCACTCTGTATTTTACAGGATATAATGAAATGAAATAATAAAAGTTATATTAAACTTTAGAGTTCAGTGTTTAAATCACACATTTTAATCATCATTTGGCAGTTAAAATGTCTCTTAAATACTAGAAGTTTTATGGTTCAATGTTTGCCTAAAAACAGAGGGAAATATGTAAAGCTACATTACTAGGTAGAGTTAGACCCACTGGATAGGACACCAGAAAGCAGAGTTGGTCTTGTTTCCAATAGCTTCCTAGAACAGGGCAGGTCTCTCCCATCTGAGTTGATGTAAGTGCTTGTGTTTTTTTCATTCCTATGGCCTTGCCAAAACCACACGATCTGCACACCAAGTAAAGAGTTTACTTGCTTTTTTCAACGCTGCATTTATCTTGTCCTGACAACACTTTAAAGCTCATCATTACTCCGAGCAAATTGGTGTTTTGGTCTCTGGTGGTCATCTGTGCTTAGCCTTCTGTCTTTTTGGCTTCCCTGTGGCCAGAGTGAGTGCATCATTATGTGAAAAATTTTAACCTTTAGTGGTTAAAGGCTCAAAGAAATAGCTCCCCAGTGCTGAGCATATTACACATTTGATGGTTTTCCTAAAGACTTCATAGCCTATGTACCTAGCTTCTGAAATTTAGAAGATTCAAAATAGCATGTTCTATTTTTGTGGTTGTAGTCAGCCTAATTTGACAAAGCTTTCTGTGTTATTTTTGAGTTTAAAAACTTTGTCTTACTTAAAAACTTGTGCTGATGATTCCACACTCTACACCCATATGGCAGGAGGGAATGGAGAACACAACAGGAGCAGATAATTTTCAAATGCATTCTATTTCGATTCTGACTCCAATTAGATAATTAGGGTTTTCATGTCAATGGAGGTACAAACTAATTGAGTGGGATCCCATGCTTTTAGGAAATATGTGAAAGTCCTATAATTTTCTATACTGTGCACTAACTGTTGGCTCTTATTATGGCACCCAAAACCCTACATAATCAATGGAAGGCCTTTTCCATTCATCCTAAAGTATAAATCCTAGGCATTTATAAAGGCTGTAACAAGAAATTACTAACATTACCTCAAGGTGCAGGAAGTTTGTGATGAAAATTTTTTTGTTTAAGTAGGAAGCCGTGATAGTAAACATCTTAAGGAGAAGTGGAGTAAAAGATGAGCCAAAGAAAATCCGGAGATCCTGAAAACACTGTTTCTTAATGACTTTTGCCTTTGGCCTTGTTATCCAAACTCTAAGGATTTCAGGAGTTTAAATTGGCTTTTTGTCACTCTCTCAATTAGAGAGGCTAATCCTAATATTAAAGAACACTCTTGAACAACAAAATGTGTAAAATTCTTTCCCCCTCATAACCAAGCCAGTCGCATATGACCCAGATCACAACCACTGTCCAGGTAATGCATATGTATTTTAGGATTAAGTATCTTTGTTCTTTCCCATCTGTGCTCTAAATCTGTGCCATATGTCACCTAACAAGGTCTTTTTCATTATTCTTTTCTTCAGTTCAGTGCATGTTGTTCCTCTTGTCCTTCGAAAATTAGCCTGTCTGTAATCAGAAATCACTTTGCCTCACAGTTCAGTGCACCTACTGTAGATGTGGCAAACGCTTGTTTACTGGGCTGGTAATTGGATTAAAACATTGAAAGGAAACAGAAAAATGGAATGTGTTGAAAAAAAATGAAAAACACAACTGTGGAAATCAACAAAACCAAAGCAAATTAAAAAATTGTAATGAACAAAATTGCTATTGCTGAAAATAGTTTTCAGTAACTATATTCCACAGTTTGTGGACCTCATATTCAATTGCAACACTATTTTACAGCCTAAGAGAAGGAGAAAACGGATGTGCAAACAGCCTTCCTGTGAGAGTGACTTGGAAATGCTTGATTAGTTTCTGTACATCTTCCAGGCTGCCTTGAGAGATGGGCTGTGTATAACTCTTCACTGTGTCTCAATAGCAAGGTAATATTGTAGGAAAGGCTTTGTGTTGCATTATTTAAGAAACAAAATTAATTGTTGTTTTGAATTTGGATGTTGTTTCGATATCTGAAAGCATTAGAATGACAAGAAGTCATGTTAAATGGTGTAAAAGAGTGGCAGGGTGGACTTGTGGCATTTTGCCAGCTCAGGAATGTTGGAGTTAATACACAATTGACAGTTCCCATCCTCAAAAGCAGACCTAGATAATAAATTTTCTGAATATTCTTCTAATACTCTATTCAAAAGAACAAGAAGCTGATATTTTGAGGAAACAAAATACCTTACAATAAAACAAAACCAATAATAATTTAGGTATGTGAAATCAGTCATACAGAAATGTCGATACTCAAGACACAGGCTCTCATGTAATATACCCAAAAGGCATAATGTATCAGACTCAGTGATACACAGAAAGAGAAAAACTCCAAAGAGAAGCAAAAGAAATGCTTATGTTGCAGGGAGAGTGAAAAGCAAGAAGCTGAGGATATCAAAAGCACAGGCACCAACCACCACCACTACCTTTTTAGCAGCCACTCTGCAAGCAGTCCATGTCAAGTAGGCACAAGAAGCCAGCTCTTACCCGATTACGTGGGTCGCTCCTTTCTGTATCTCTCTAGACCTAAATATTAAAAACAAACAAACAAACAAAAAAACAGAAGGGAGAGGTGAAGTGCAGTCCTTTAATTTTATGCATGAAAGATGTTAATAATAAACTAGACAATTTTTAAAATTACTCTTTTTTTAAAGTAAAAAGTTGAAGTGATGTTATGTGTAACAGTCAAGCAAGTGGGACGCATTTCATGTTATTTGCACTTCCAAATTGCTCTTGCCTGAGAGCACAGGCAGAAGTGAAATTGCACTGGAGGGGAACTTCCCTCCTCTTCATCAGAGCCAAATGATAGGGCTGCATTAAAGATTTCTGGTTTCTGCTGCATTTGTGCAAATCAGGTTTTGCAAGACTTGATCTAAATTATCTTGTGCTTACTGGTACTTGATAGATACTTTTATTTCATTCATATTAATTGAGAAATAAAAAGATTAGTGGCCTCCTTTTGCCACAGAAATTTTATCTCTGGACTTACTGTTAGGAATATTGTAAAAATTACCTTAGTCTCTCTTGTTTATATTATAAACTTAGAACACTAGTCAACTGTTTTGGTCAAGTATTTGTTGACATCTATTCACCACATATTACAGTTTTATTTTTTCAGTGAAGCAGTAATACTAGCTTCTAAAATGTGTTAGATGAGTTTTCTGAGTCACTTTTCTAAGTGTCAGTGGTGATAAAATGAATTAGGAGTAATATGAATTATTCTATTATAAATGGGAAATCAAATGGCAGTTCTAAACCAGGAGTGGTAGTGCATGACAGTAATCTCAGCCTTGGGAGGCTGAAGGAGGAGGATCATTGTGAGTTTGAGGCCAGCTTGGGCTACATAGTGAGTTTGAGGCTGGCTTGAACTATATAGCAAGACCCCATCTCAAAAAACAAGGAAACAAGAAAAACCCAACCAACCAACCAAACAAAATTCAACTGTAGAACTGTTGAATCTGTCAGGAGTTGATCAAGTGTGACCCATGAGCCCAAGATAGCCTGCCTCCAGTTTTAATATAACTGATTTTTACCTTTTTAAGTGGTTGAAAAAAAAATAAGAATTGTTATGTCAAAAAACTATACAAAATTCAATTTTTGAAGTAGAGCTGTACATGTACATCTTTGTTTACATATTATTAGTAACACATTACATTGGGTAGTGAGTAGTCAGATTGGAGAGGTATGGTCTGTAAATTTTACCACACTGGTTACTTAAGAAATTTACTGATTCCTGGCCTACGGTGGAACTGATTTTCTGTCCTTGGAGTGTGTGAAGAGGTAACATAATGAGCTTCTAAATATTGAGGATGATTGATAAGTGCGTGTTAGCTTTTCAGTCACTAAAATAAAAATGATCATATTATGCCTAGATTGTGTGTCTCACTCACAGCAAACCAGGAGGGGTGTATTTCTGCCACGTGGAATTGTTGGCTGACAGCAATGGAAATTCTAGGACAGATTCATGGATGCACCATAGATGTTTAACATATATATTTTTTCTTATAAGACCTCAAGACTATTCTTGATATTTAATAAGCATATGCAGAATGTTGACTCAGTACAGAGTAAATGAAAGCAAAAACCTCAAAAACTCAGAACACATTATACATTTAAGTAAGTGGATATTTACCAGATCTAATTTTCTTCTATAAGACTTCGAGTCTGCTTAATATTTATATCTAGAACATTAAATGAACATAGAATAAGCACGAACTCTTGAAAGAAGCAAAAATATTTAAGTATATATATCTATATATCTATATATATCCACATGAAGTTCAAAAAATTATATAATCTATTTGAAGTATACGTATAACACATAAATATTTATATAAAGTTCATGAATAAACTAAACCCTTCCATATTTTTAAAAGCTATAAACATAGCTTTTATATAAACATGTTTATAAACATATATAAACATATATGTTTATAGCTTTATATGTATGTAGCTATACAATGAAAGGTTAACCTGGCCTGGAAACAGGTCTGATCTCTGACCTCACCTCCTGGGAGGCAGTTTCTAAGTCCTTGGAATGACCTCTTTGGTATGAGGCTCACTGTTTACAAGAGACTCTAGGGTGATACCATATAGTTTATGGTTTATGATGTGAGCTTAGGACCACATGCTATCAGCCTGATTCTTGGCAGGACTGGAGTCAGGTCACCCATATAGATGGTCAACCATGTTTCTGGAACAGGCTCAATAAATCCTCTGGAGAGCAAGGCTTGGTGGGCTTCTCTGGTTGGCAATATTGCAAGTGTATTGTCCACATTGTCTATGGGAGAGGAAGCTCTGTCCACAGGATTCTCCTGGGAGAGGATCACTAAAATCCCTCCACTGAGGACTGTCCTGGATCCTATTCCACATGCCTCCTCCTGGGCTGGTTTTAATCTGAGGCTTTAACCATGATAAATCATATCTGTGAACATAATAGTTTTCCTGAGCTGCGATTTGTAGCAAATTACTGAATCTGAGGGTGGCCTTGGAGAGAATTTGTGATGGGCATCAGAAATAAAGATGGCCTTGAATACTGAAGTATATGTGCTGAATTTGATTTGTGTGTACACATGTACATGCACACATTATAAAAATTATGCTAGCTCTCTCTGTGTGTATATTTGTGATGATGTAGATTCTACAATATTAATAATAATACTGTATTTCTTAGCTTGGTGATTACATGAGTATAACTTTAAAAATTCATATATCGGGCCAGGGAGCTAGCTCAGTGGTTCCGGCGCCTGTCTTGCAAGCACAAGGGCCCGGGTTCGATTCCCCGGTAACCATATAACAATACTGGGTGTGGAGAAACACACCCAGCAGAAACCAGTACCACATACCACAGTGCCGGGCGTGGTGGCTCACGCCTGTAATCCCAGCACTCGGGAGGCAGAGGTAGGAGGATTGTGATGTGAGTTTGAGGCCGAGCTCAGGGCCAGCCTGAACCACAAAGCGAGACCCTGTCTCAAAAAACCTAAAAAAAAAAAAAAATTCATATATCTATATGTCTATCTTGTATATACTTTTATATTTATAATATCTCAATATTAAAGAGTAAAAACTCCCCATTGAGCAATTTACATATGCAGTTCAAGGCAGCAACTAAAGCACTGAGCTACACAAATACTACTATTTTATAATTAGTCATCTTTTTCTGTCCAAGGCCATTGTCCATTTTTCCTGAACAAAGCACACTAAGACCCATTCAGTCTGTGGATGTTCCCTCTCACCCCTACCTCTGCCCATTCTCTTGGTAAGTATAGGCACCATTTTATAATCAAGTATTATTTTAGATATTTTCTGGCTGAAGAAGACAAGGGAATTAAACAAAACTTCTTCTGAGATTTCTTTATTTTAGTTTAGTTGTTCAAAGATCATAATCTCAACTTTCATGATCATAAGAAAATTGCTTTTGCTTTGTTTTATTCTCTTAGAACTTTTGTTCCACTGCTTATATGTGTGTCTTGGAGAAGAATATGTGGTTTATTTTGTCCTCAGTTCATTAGAGCAGTAAGAACCATGTCTAGACAGACTGGGGAGAAGGAATTTAAAATCTGTGCAGGGCCAGAGATTTAGCTTAGTGGTTCCAGCACCTGTCTTGCAAGTGCAAGGACCTGGGTTTGATCCCCGATAATCCCATACAACAATGCCGGGTGTGAGTTCCATGCCCACCAACAGTCAACACCACACACCCCAGTGGCTCATGTCTGTAATCCCAGCACTCAGGAGGTAGAGGCGGGAGGATTGCTGAGTTCAATGCTGAATTCAGGGCCAGCCTGAAGTACAAAGCAAGACCCTGTCTTAAAAAAAAAAAAAAAAAAAAAAAAATTCTTGCCATTCAGTAGAACCAGATAAGAGGCTGACTATGAGCTGTTACTTACTCTTTCCATGAGGAATGGGGAATTCTCATTTTAGTACCTAGGCCAGATCTGGGAAAAGTGCATGCTTAGGTACATTCTTTTTAGCTGATCAGTCACAAGGAGGCCTCAAGCCTATATCAACGCCCACAAAGATGTACTCAAGCCCAGCTCCTGGCCTTGTGCTGTTGCTGCGGACGCTCATGGGACACAGAATGCTGTCACGTGCAAAGACTCCTGTCAACCTCATCAAGGGAAAGAATAGCTGAAAAACAGCACATGAATCTTCACAGCCAGATAATTGACTGTACCACTGGCAGTGCCGAGTGCCTGGAAAACCTGATCATGGTCTGAAGATAAAGATGCTGTAATTTCAGGCAATTTACAATATTTGTTTCACTTTTAAGGTATCAGGTATAATTTGATAATCTTTTAAAAATCCTAAAAACACAGTTTGGAGATAACTTCTGCTAAATGTTAAGAACTATGTATATCTCATAAAATAATATGATTAACAATAAAGGGAAAAGATTATAAAGGAGATGATAGCTGTGTGGAATAGTTAAAGTCTGACAAAGAAGCAGTACAAACTTACGTTCATGTTCTACTAAGATAGACGGATATATATAGGCTGAAGATAGTAACTGAATAGGTCCTGTTATCAACTGACTGTCTCTTAAATTACCAGATAGATTGTCACAAGTCAATTCTAGGCAACTGGGTTACCCAGCTTTATCTGATTTCATTGTTCATATGGCCCTCAAAACAACCAGGCTGTTGTCATTGATTAGCAGCTTCTGGCTCACTGAACGACTCAGTCACATGGTCCCTATGACAACTTGTTCCATCCCGTAAGTGATAACAGATAGGATTCCCTCAAAAGCCACAGTTCAGTGACAGCTAAACCGGTTTAAACACTATGGCCCCGGTGAAGAATGCCAACCCCTGGGTGGCGCTCCACTTATTGATTCTCGCAGAGCGTGGCCACCGTGTCAGAGGTAATCAAGTCTTGTGTGCTAAGGATCATCCCATGGTCTTTGTAGAAACTCTGATTTCCAGCTTCCATTGCAGAGGTTCTGCTCCACTACTTTGTGTTGGGTCATTTCAATAAGCACCCACATTATGCTAACCCTCGGAGAAACACAATGCTTTCTCTTTAGTTTCAGTCAAAACCTAAACCATCAGAAGTGTGTTTAGGCTTCTAGAGGGGCAGCTGGTATCTACTATCCATATGATTCATGTGCTCATGTCTGGACCTTTCAGCAGCCACATATTTTATGACCCAACAAAAATAAGTGCAGCCAATGGCCATGTATACAAGCTATAAGAATCATTTGGCCAGTATATACATGACACTGGGTTTCTATATAAATTTGAAGATGTAAATGATGTGACTCTTGAAAGCATTTCATTAACATCATGTAATTATGTACTCCAGTGGCTCCAGGAGAATTATCTTGGCAGCTTTCTTTCCATAGGCCATATATTGCTATAGCCATCATTACCTTACAGCTGTCAAATGAAACCAGGGACAGCTGGGCTGAACCGGTTTGCACTTAAAAAAAAAAAAACTGCATTAAAACACTTTACTGTTAATAAATGGAGGCAATTAAAGGTTAAATATTTAGCTCATGCAGCCCTTGGCATAATGACTGCTTATAAAGACAGGTTTGATTTAATTGCCCATATTTAACATCGGTATTCTTACTTTTTGAAAGTCTAACAGCTCCTCTCATTTGCAGTTCTGCATGGAAGAAGCTTGGGAGTCACCACTGTGTCCTAACACGTGGAAAGCAGGATACTCTGACAAAACCAACAATATAGATTGCCAGAGAGGGGAGACCATGGAGGGTTCATCTGCTGCCCTCCATGTTGGAGACACATCACAGGAAGACTGAGGACAGCCTCCCACTGGAGCAGAAGCTTGATGAGGCCACATAGAGCAGGAAAATGGGAACTGTCATCGGTAAACTGCTGGAGGCACCATGTGGACAAGTCCAAGAATTATGAACTCTACAGGACCCCATCAAGGGAGGTCTCCCACATTTCTGTGAATTTTACCTCCAGGAGTTTAATCAAGTTCTCACTGTAAATATTGTGGAAAGAAATCTTCCAGTGCTTTTTCAGGGATGATGGGAAAAGAAACCATTGAGAAATGTGTTAGAGAACTCTATTTTTTTTAGCAGTTTGCTCTCAGGAGAAGATAGTTAACCAGAGCCTAATGCACTGGAATTTTATCAACACCCTGCTGAGTTGGAAAGGTGGGTATCAAAGTCAAGGCAGCTTTAGCCTGCTACTTGGGACAGAAATGTACTGAATTACAACCCACTTTTGCTATCTTCTCCATATACAGGAAGAGGGGAAACCTGGACAGTTTAAGTCCTGAGTCATAGGCTCACCGGAAAGCTCAGATCTAGTTATAAGACCATGATATGCTTCCCCTCCCCCATACTCTTATCACCTACCTCACTAAAGGCCTCTTGACAGCAGTTCTTTTTCCTCAGTATACTGTGTACCATTAAAAATTAACAAGACAGACAAAAAGGCAAAAGCACAGTTTGAAGAGACAGAACCAGACATGGTGGGAAGTTGGAATTATCGGACAGAGAATTTTAAAACAATAGTGATTAATATGCTTAGCACATTAATGGATAAAGTAGACAGCATGTGAGAATGGAGGGGCAATATAAGGAGAGAAATGGAAGTTCTAAGAAAGAACCAGAAAGAGATGCCAGAGATCAAAATAACTTTAACAGAAACTAAGATGCTTTTGATTGGCTTATTAATACAGTGTACAGGGATGAGGAGTCTCTCTCAGGTTCTTTTTTTGCAGTACTGGGGCTCAAACTTGAGGCCTTGTGTTTGTAAGGTAGGTGCGGTGGCACTGAGCTAAATCCCCAGCAAGAACTTCTGAATTTGAAGATAGCACAACAGAAACCTCTAAAACTATGAGCAAAGGAAACAAAGACTGAAAAAGCCAGAACAAAACATTCAGGTTCTGGGGAATGATTGCAAATATGTGTCAAATGTGTGTGATGGGAAGACTAGGAAATAAGAAAGAGTGAATGGACAGAAGAAATACTTCAAGTAGTCATGACTGGGGATTTCCCCAGATAAATGCCATACATCAATCCACAGATCAGAGCTCAGAGCATACCAAGCAGAATAAATGCCAAAAGACCTACACCTTGGCATATCATTTTCAAATTACAGAAAAATCAAAGATAAAGATAAAATCCTAGACAAAGACAGAAGAATAAAGGGGCAAGTTCTCTATAAAAAGGGTGGAGGGAAAGAGTGTTCAGGGCAAAAGAAAACAAAACAGCAAAAACAAACACACACACAAAAGTGCTTCACAGTGCCAAACTAGAATTCTATACCTTGTGAAGTTGATTGTCCTCCCAAAGTGAGGGAGAAATAAAGACTTTTTCAAACAGATACTGAGGAAGTCTGTTCCCAGTGTACCTGTCTTGCAAGGAATACTTAAAAATGTCTTAGGAAGAAGAAAAATAATACTGAATGTCTGAATTCAAATATATATATATAAATAAAGGAAGAGCACTACAAAAGTAGTTAAGTGAAAGAAAAATAAAAACTTTCAATTTTCTTATTTTTGAATCAGTCATTTTCCAAATAATAGGAATCATACATTTGATTATGTATGCAATAATAATAGTGAAATAATTCCCAAATTGTATAAAATCTTCTTAAAACTCAACAATATGTAAAAAAAAACCCTTGATTTTTAAACAAGCTAGAATCTTTAAAAGGTACCACATTGAAGAAAAGGACATGCTGGCTAATAAACACACAGAAAGATGCTGCGAATCATTACGTCAGAGGGAAACAGAAACGAGATCAACAATGAGCTACCATTACACATGTATGAGAACGGCCCACATCCAGCACCAGGCGACACCATGGCCAGTAAGGGTGGGAAGGAATGCGCACTTTCACTCACAGCCTTCAGGAATGCAAAGTGGCACAGCTATCTTGGGAGACATTTGGCTACTTCTTATAAAACTAAACACACACTTATAATTGATCCACTTGTGCTCCTCAGTATTTAGCCAAAGTTGAAAATTTATGTCTACATAAATCCACTTGGGTATTTACAGTGTTTTTATTTATAATTTCCCAACCTGGGATGCAGTTGAGATACTCTTCAGGTGATGAGGGCGTAAACTGTATCTAGACAGTAGAATATTATTCAGCACTAAAAAGAAATAAATTGCAAGCTAGGAAGAGACTCAGAGAAAAACTTAAAGACATATTCCTGCATGAAAGACCAGCTGAAAAAACTACACTTAGTATAGTTCAAACTATATCACATTTTAGAAAAGGCAAAACTATGGTAACAGTAAAAACAGTGATTGATAGGGATTCAGAGGAAAGGAGAGATGAATGTGTGCAGTACAGATTGTTAGAGCAGTGACACTTCTCTGTATGAAGCTGGAATGGTGAAAACATGTCATTATACACATGCTAAAACCTATAGGATATGTAGTGTCAAGATGAATCCTAGTGGATACTCTGGACGGGCTCTGAATGACAGAGATGTGTGAACCTAAGATTATCACCTGTGATGTCACCTGGTGTCCCCTCTGGTTGGGATGCTGGTGATGAGAGAGGTTATGCATATGTGGGGAAAGAGATAAATAGGGTATCTCTCTAGCTTCCTATCAATTTTTCTGTGAATCTAAAGCTTATTTAACAAAGGAAATTTTAATTGTTAAACTATGAACAACCCATTTCATCTTTTGTCAACATTTAAGCATAATTTTGTTGGTTGGTTAAGTGCTCCATCTTGTCTAATGGTTGCAGGTGGGGCCAGCCAATCAGTATGAGTGTTATTTTTCTCACTGGAAGCTCAGACAGGGTCAAAAGCTAGTTCAGTTCAATTCAGTAAATACATGTTGAATATATGTTTAAAGCATCTTTCAGGTTCACACTCTCCCTGCAAGAGGCATAAAGTCCTGCATCAGTAGCAATAATACCATGAAAGATGTGTGAGATCTCTCAGAGGAGCTTAGATTAAATTCTCCAGGGTTTGCAGGGAAAGGAAATAGTATTTTGTGAATACAAATAAGGGTGTCATGGAAAAGTGGCATAAAATAACTCATTTTGAGCAGTCTGTAGATTGTATTTTGGGACTGGTAGAGGCTGATAGAGCTGTAGGCTTTTATCCTCTTCTGAGTTTGGGTCCTGACCCCCAGAAAGACATGGATAAGTGCAAATTAAGAACAAACTTTCTCATCCCCTTGAGAAAGACTATGGCATGCGTAGTTTGGAGATAAAATAACACCATTTGGGTTTTGACCCTGCAATCTGCAAGCCTCTGCCAGCCAAGCAGAGGAGTTTCTATGGCCCAGTGGTGTAAAGCCACCTGCCATCTGTCTCCATTTCTCTACCTGCACAATGCAACAGGTAGGACTCCTCCTTGTTTCAAAGGAACACTAGTATAAAAAAGGCATTTTTATTAGAACATTACTCTTTATAAACTGTCAGCCTTCAAATTAACTCTTTCTGGGTATTTTGGGCTAAATATTTTAATCTCTATCTTATAGGCAAGGAAACCAAAGCTCAGGAAAGTAAATCAGCCAAAACCACACTGCTTTCAACAAGACAGACACCACTGAATTCCATGCCTGCTGACACCAGCTACCATGATCAGGCCTGTCTTCAGTGGAAGCTAATGACAGTGGATAGAAATATTTTTCACAGAGGTAGAGTTTAAAATCTCTTGATTAGAATCTAGCCAAGATGTGTCCAAGAAGCTAGCTTTCATTTTCCATATATAACTTTGAAGAAAAATAAAAAGCAAAGAAAAAATAAAACCAAAGAATGGAAAAACCACTACAAACAAGATTTAGTATCAGCCAAAGTAAAATAGGAACAGTTGGATCAACCAGATGTTAAGTGTCTTTGGTGTGATGTAGCACAAAACCTCATTCTGTATGTAGTCAAAAGTACTTCATTTGAATTTATCAGAAATTCATGTCATGGAAAAATACTCTGTAGTTCTTAGCAATTATGAAAGAGGGAAGCATAAGCCATCTGGGATCCTGATGGAGCAGCCCTTCCTATCTAGAAGGTGGGCATCTTGGCAGGACAACTCGTTTGGCCTCTTTAACAATTCTAGTGTCACAAATTGTTGGATGGTGAGAGAAGTGCAGAGTGGTGGGAAGGAGGGATTTAAAAGGAGGCCCAGGAGAATTTGAGGTGTTATCTTGATCATGGTAATGATTTTATGGGTGCTTACTCGTGATAAAACTTGTTGGACTCTGCATTTTAAATATGTATGGTTTACTACATGCACTTCAGTTCCACTGCTACAAATGTGTCTATAGTGTTAATGGAGAAGGAGATTCATAGAACTCTAGATACGGTTATTCTAAATCTCCAGACCACCACATTCTCTCCTCCAGGCTGGTGTTTTGCCTGAATTCTCCATCTCATCCTTTCAAATACCAGAGAAAGCTAAAAGACTGGCAGCTCTCCTGTTTTGAACCTGTGCCTTGTTGGGGTATATAATTTAAGCAATTAATCTATTCAGAAATATTATGCTAGTGGAGAAGGTGGGCAAAAAATCACCGCTTTCATTTTAAGGGTAAAAAACTAAAATGTGCCACCATTCTGAGATGCTCACAATAATCCTGGCTGGAAAATGGCGTGGGCTATGCCCCTCGAGAGTGGAAAGGCTCAATTTTCTTTCCATTCGAACTTCTTCCAATTCCAGGTTGTGCTTTTATCTCCTGTGTTCCAGCGGATTGGGGCTAATGCACGAGAACGCACACAGGCACCTTTGAAAAATCTAATTTGCATAAGTCCACACAGGCGAGAGGAGTGTTTAAAAGATCCATCACTAAGTGCGACGTTGCTCCTGCAGATAAAAATAAAAAGGCTCCTTGAAAAGTGGAGAACCCATTTGCTTACTCCAGTTTGCATGCTCTTTAAAATATAGGGGAATATTTCAACATCAATTTATACTTGTGATCAGCCTGCCAACTAACAATTGCTGTGGCCTTTTGTGATTTAACCACATCTCCATTTCTACGTGTGGACACCTGAGCATGTCTTCCCATCATCAGGGATATGTATGCTTCACTTCTTTGAAAGGATCCACAAAGCAGGTTTTGTTTTTTTTTTCCAAACAAATACTTGGGTAATTTTGACATCGACTGAAAAAAGGTGGTCTAATAGAGATGGTTGGCTATGAACATTTTCCTAACCTTATTCCATAAACATAATAAAAAGTGAGCTATTTGTGTCACGACCATAGCACCTGTGGATAGGTTCAAAAAGCATGGTACAAATAGCATGGTGCCTTCAGTGAGACATCTTAAGACCCTTTCCAATAAGCAAGAACTGTTTTGGTTGTCCTGAACATGTATTTATTTTTCTATCTATTATTCAGCTCTCTGTCACGTTCCCATCAGGTTTTGGAGAGCCTTTGAGTTATAAATGTTTACTTCAATGTGTGTCCGTATGTGTCCTTGTGTACGTGAATAATTTCACCAAAGCAAATCCCCCAAATAGGCTCATTGTTGAATTAACCTCTCTGTTCTGGCTGTACAACCTTCCTTGTCAGGTGGGAACATTGGCTGCTTCTGAGTCATGTTATTTCTGTGCCTTCCTCTCTATCTTGCATGCTGTTCCCATTACCAACTTGAGACTCATCTATTTCTGCAATTGTGCTCAAGGGATAGAAATGCTGTGAATTGGAGGGATCATTTATGGGGGAGAAGATGGAGCTCCTGCTAGCTTTTGACTGCCTGGTGCTGTGCCAGGCACTGGCCAGTCATCGGCCTTCCTTGACTTATTTTCTCTCGAGAGGTTCAGAACCAACACAGGCCTTGCAATTCTGAACTGATTTGACTGGTGGAATGTGATAAATGGCACACACTACCTGTAGCTGCTGCTTGACTAATTTTTTTTTTATGTAGAACAAGGAAAGATGAAATTTTCAGTGGCATGTATGTGTAGGGGGCTGAATGGAAGGACTGAAATTGGCATTCTCCGTTTGAATAGATTTGGAAACAAGTAAATGAGTATGAAGGAAAGAATGGCTGAGGCTCCTGGAAGCCTGATCAAGGTTGCAAGAGAGCCAACCCATGGATTTTCTTTGTGCAAGCAAGGAGAGAGAGGAAGCCCGCTGAGAGCCCAGGCATCAGCCTCACCTGGCCCTCGCAGGGCAGTGAATCCTATTAAAACTTCGTGAACCTTGGCTGCCTGCCTGGATCTTCAGTTGGAGATGATTATATGGGGAAACTCACGCAGTAGTTTTTGTGAAACACACTTTTTTTCCCCTTAGGATTGTGTCCCCTTTTTTCTAAATGAGTTCCTAGTAGATCTTGACATTTAAGAATAATATGCAGGATTTTGATGAATCTGAGTCTACCTCCCCAAGAAATCTTAAATCCCAGTGTTTCTTAATAAATGCCTTTCAAAATTGAATTACCTTTAAAAATAAAAGCTAATTTGTGATGCACTGAAATTGGGATTAAATAAATGAAAAGATTCATATTTTCATTATATCAGTATTAAGTTTATTTCTAACCACAAAATGAATGCTCATTCTGATACCAAAATTTTAATGCCTGTCAATAAGTTTCTATATTCAGGATAGAGAATGAGCCTTCTGTGAGGGGATCCTTTCTTCTTTGCTAGATATTACATAGGGGCAAAAAATTTAAATAGATAATTCAAGATGTGTAGATGATAATAAGATATAAAGACATTTATTTTTTGCTCATACATCCATTTACATGTATTCACAATATACTTTTATGAATACTTGTGTTTGAAACACAGAAGCATTAGAAACTCAAATTGCAGACAGCTTCCTGCTTCTACAAATTTATGGGCATGAGCCCTGTATTTAATTTTGATTTCATGATCTTTTTTATGCACAGGTCTATTCTTTTGACCCTAGGAACAAATTTTGACCTTTTTAGCTCCTTTATTCAGCTTGACATCCATTTTTTTCTTTATTCTTAACGGGTTTTCATTGTACTCAGTGAACAATAAAGGGGCCCTGGGGGCCAAAATAAACCTAGAAAGTGCCCATGAATTTTAACTAAAGAAGGCAGCACTATGTGATTAAAAGCTTTAAATTCTCAACGAGCAACACGATTAATCTAGTACCACAGTGCTGAGTGGCTTCACACTGGCTTCATTTGTTGGTATTGTTATTTTCCTTGGTTATAGTTGATTGGTTGGAATCATGACGATTTTAGTTCATAGAGTTATTATGCATATCTCTTTGCAACTGGAAAAATGTCTTAACTCTTTCAATAATTTCTTAGTATGTGTATCTCTCTACAGTTTTAGAAATAACTGTTTTAGTAATTTCTTGAACTACTTCTATCATCTTTTTAAGGAAAAGAATGTAAGCCCAGGATGTGTCTACAGTAGTGGAGTCACCTCTGCCACACACCCCAGGCCAGTAATGTGAGAGTGAACACAAAACTCTCTGGTTTCTTGCAAATTTAACAGAACTGAAGGTAGATCATTCAAATAGTTTCCTATCCAATCTGCTTCCTGCCTAGATACCTTACACGATCTCTAGGATACCACATTCTTGCCTGATAATTCACCACAGTGTTAAAATAAGAATGCATATGTGTGATTCAAGTCAAACTCTTCTTTTTTGCTGGTTCTTTGGCAAACACAGAGACAATTCATTCTGCATCTTCTTGGTAATATTACTTAAAATACCCACAGGTTACTGTGAGGCTATTTTTTTCTAGGTTTAAATATATTATTATCATTACTCTTTTATCCTGAAGATTGTTTGGTATCAATTTATATTTCTATATTCATGTTTTAAAAATTAAACTCCAAACTGGCTGAAATAAAGTACTGAGATGGGTATTTGCACTGAGCAGAGGGTTCAATTTTTGCTTTTGCTTACAGTAATCTGAAGAGATAAATGTTTTCATCATCATTATATTGATATGCCTATTATTTTTAGTTGTTGAAAAATCTGTCTCTAACATATTATCTGCTAGGACCAGCTAGGACAAGTAGTGTTTTTGTTACCAATCCTTTACCTTGATTTTGAAATGGTGAACAGTTTTTTGATGCTAACGATATTAACAAGCATCTATCTTCAGTGGTTTATATTCTTACCCTAACTTGTTTTGGGAGTTCAGAATTCTTGGAGATGAGCTCAGAAAGGCTACATAATTCTGCCTTGGAAGTCAATTTCTCTTTCAAAACGTCAGTTAACACAAAATGGATTCCTTCCATTTCAATAGGTTAACTATTGGTAGTAAACCAGAGATGACATGCTGATGAATCTCTTGTACTCTAATTACATAACAGCTGGCTACTGTTGAGTTAGAAACATAGTAATGTTCTGTCCCATGCTGTGATTCATCTTGAGGAAAAGAGAGACCTTCAGGGCCAGCGATGGGAATTTCTGTTATCAGTAATAAGTAATTGCACACAAAAAAATGAGTTTTAGCATGTTTGTAATGAGTCAGTAAATGAGGCTACATGGAAACCACACAATTCCCATTATGAAGTATGATTAAGAGATACATCTATGTGTTCAATTAAAAATCACTACAATAACACACTGCTATTAATCCACTAAACATACTCTCCCTGGCTTCAAGCATACTTATCCCATCATTCCTAGCGCTTTTCAAAACAGTTCTGGAAGTTCTGTTTTGTTGAGTGGCTGCCTCAATATCCTGAATTGATACTAAATGTTTACCTTTCATGGTCATTTTGACTTTGGGAAAGAACCGGAAGACAGGTGCTAGAACCCATGAGTAAGGCAGATGAGGCTACATTTTAGTGCTTTTTCAAGCTAAGATTTCCATTGTCTAGCACTTGGCAGCAGCATTCACCGAATATCTGACCACACGTCATAGAGCCATTTATGAGATAACACTGCAACAATTGCTTCTGAAAAAAGCTGGAATGATGGGATAAGCATATTTGAGGAGAGGGGGGATCTTTTGAGGAGGGTTAATGGCAATGTGTCTTTTACTGTAATAAATTTTTGGAACTTAAATACACAACATACTCTTCAATCATGCCTTCTTTTATCTGATGATTTGCTCTTATGTGAAAAATAATGAACTTTTGGTATCTTTCTTTGTCTATTTCTGTCTTGGTTCCACTGTTGACACAGACATTCATCACGTCTCCTTGATCACATGGGTAGAACGGCTTCCAAAGCCAAAAATCAATGTCATAATAGAGAATTCCCAAATTTAAGAGTTATGAGCATGCTCTGGAAGCTCACTTTCTTTTATCAGTGTATGAAAACTGTGGATTTTTCTTGTGTTTTGATTCTTTTGGGGAAAGTGGGAAGTGTTGTAACTTATCAGACTATTCCCCTTGAACACTCCTAAATATTAACTTGTGGCCGCTTGCTATTGAACAACCACAGGAAATAGCCGGAGATTAATAAATGCTGCTCGATTTCATGGTTGTTGTTCTCAGGCAAGCTCTTCCTTACAGTATTTTGAGTGTACACAGCGGCTGCTGAACGCTTAAAATGAAAGGCTTTTCAAGTTCACCTCTTAGCCCTGTAATATTTCAGCTAAGCCTGCCTGAGGACTTCCTCTCTTTCTTTGATGGAAATAATAAAGTATGATGAGTTTGCAATAACAGCTCTCGCTTCCACCACCATCTTATTTCTAAGAAGTGGAACAATAGCTCCTTGTAGTGCAGCGAATAGGAGTCTCCAGAACAGTGCAGTTCAGAGGGAGAAGCTGGAATGGGGCTTTATTCACACCAAGTGCAGTGGGGGTCATGGAAAGACATCTTGACATTGAGTTGCCATGGATGCATTTGATGTTGTACTGACACTCCTCTTCTTCAGCAAGTGGTTAATGTGCACGCCAATTAACACACCAGAAAGCAAAGCTGCGGTGTCAAAAGATCCCTTGGTGCCTCCCAAGTCTCTTGGCTATTGCTTCCTCCAACACTGTCAGCGTGGGTACAAATGTTTGTTAATTTAGCCTTATTATCCCTGCAAGTCATCACTTGCCCCTACAGCAGACACTTGGAAGAAGAGTTAGTTTTTCAGAGTGAGGATAGATATCTAAGGTACATGAATGTCGCTCATGTCATAAATCATGTTCATGTGAGCTGGGCCACCGCTGGGAACTGGGTCAGTGCTGAAAGATCTATTTGTAGCCATCCATACTCATGGCACAAGGTCACCATCCAGAAGTTCAACAATGGCAGCCACTGTTGGCTTTCTATTCACTGAGAAGTTTTAGGGTATCCTAAGCCTCAACAAATATTTAATTCTCTGTTGGACCCATTGGATACAGCCATTGAAAACGAGACTTCTTAAGTGAAGCCTGAGTGCATTTCCTGGAAAAGACTGCTTCATTCTGAACATGTGCAAGTGAGGTGTGTCATGGGGAAAATTTTTATCTTCCAGTGACTGGCTGGTCTGGTGCATATGGCTGGACCCTGTCCCAGTCCCTATCACCAGCTATGTGCTGTATCATCCAGGGGCTATTTGCTGGCCCCTTGGGAACAACCTGATCTTAGAGATTCCTGGGAAGTCACTTCCTACACTCAAGCCCCACCCACTCCCTTCTTACATGCTTTCCCAAGCAAATTACCGGCTGATATTTAGGAATATAGGCTCAGCTTTTTTACTATAATACAAATCTTTCTGTGGGACAAGGATTAGGCCTGGGCTGTGGCTGAAATACTTGTTTGTTCAGCTTCTTGCTCTTTCCCCTCACCTCCATTACCATCAGGCTTCCTCTCAGTGTAGCCTGTGATCACTCCCACAAGGCTGCCTCAGCTCTTTATTGATGTGAATGAACTCCCAGGCCCCTAGGAACTAAGTTTATGTTTGGAATACAGAAGACAGTTATGATCACTAATATATTTTCTGAACTTTCAAGAATTGAAATGTATAGAATTCATCTGTTTAAAATGCACATATGGGGCTGGGGATTTAGCTCAGTGGTTTCAGCATTTGCCTTGCAAGTGTGAGGTCTGGGGTTTGATTCCTAGTAACCACATACCACAATATCAGGCATGGTGACTCACACCCACCACCAATCAGTACCACATACCACAGTGCCAGGCGTGGTGGCTCATGCCTGTAATCCCAGCACTCAGGAGGCAGAGGCTGCTGTGAGTTCCAGGCCAATTTCAGGGCCAGCCTGAACTACAAAGTGATACTCTGCCCCCCCCCCCAAAAAAAAGTGATCATTGAAAATGTGAACTACAGTCGGCTTATAAAGCAGAATCCAAGTCACCAATAAAGAGAATGAAGAGATACATGTGATAGTATAAGTAATCTTTAAAAAAAATATTATCCTGAATGAAAGAAGCCAGACATGAAAGAAGTAGAAACAAAATGATCCAATTTAAATAAAAGTCTAGAATAGGCCAGCTAATCCACAATGAAGAAAGCAGAGTAGCTATTCCTATAGAGCATGTGGAAATGACAGGAAAGGGGACAGGAAGAAATTCTGGGATGATGGAAATGTTCTGTCTGATTTGCATTCATTAAAAGTCATAAACATATTTAAGATCTGAGCAGCTCACTGTATATAAATTACATTCAATTTCAAAAAAGCAAATGCAAGAAACAGATCTTTTTCTGAGTTTCATGTTTGTTCACATCAATTTGTGTTGAACAGGGACCATAGGCAAGTTGCTTAGGGTCCCAGAGATACACCAGTGAAAGTGGCTGGAAATTTTAACCTTCCTAGATGTCTGTTACATGAGGTTTTCCATTGGTGTTCAATTTACTTCAGGTTTAACTTTGTGGGAGAGAGTATAGAGACAGAGATAGATAGGTAGATGATGATGACAGATAGATAGATAGACAGATAGATACATAGAGATAGAGTCAACACTTGAATATGAAAATTTTTGATAATCTTGTCCAGATTATATTAAAAACATGTAATATTGATCATGCATTTTGATAATACCTTATTTGCAAAAATGTAAAAACCTCTATTGATCATTTATTTTACTCTATCAAACATTTGTAGCTTACTTATAGTATTGCAAGTGCTGAAACAGATTATGACAATAAAAAGAAAGAAGACATTGTCTCAGCCTCAGTGAATGTAGGAAGGAACCGATTGGGACAATTATAGCAACACTTGGAGGGCTGTAACAGAAATATATGGGGTGCAGGGGATGCTGAATGGTGTTGGCTGCATAAATCCACCCGGTGAGACTGGAGAAAGCTTCCTAAAGAAGTGGTACTTGGAATAAAGCATGTGAGGCTTTAGTGGCACCATGTTCATGAAGCATTGGAATTCTGGATTTAGCCCACTATGACCTTGACTCACCACTATACATTATCTTTTTGGGCAACTTGTTTGTCTTATTGTTTCTAATTTGGGGTAACATTGTTTCCCTGGCAAAAAGTTGCTGTAACATCATATCCAGTTGTGTTTATCATTATCTTGGAAAGGTGATGCACTGAAATCATACTTGTGTGTTAGCACTTTGCTTTAGCAGATTAGGAACCCAACTGAAAGGGAAGCAATGGTTGCTGGTGAGGTTGATTTGGAGAAACAAGAATCAGGTCACATTTTTTCCTTTTCTAGCTTTTAGAGGCTGCCTGAGTCCCTTGGCTCAGGGCTCTTGCTCCCGTTCAGAGTGAGCAGTGTGGTGCCCTCCAGTCTCTTTCCATCTCTCCTTTGTCTCTCTCTGCTTCCCCTCTCACCTCTCCCATTGGTCTCTACTTTTGCAGTCACATCACTTTCCTTCCTCCTATGCCTCCCTATGTAAGGATACTAGATAATAGTGAAGTCTCTGGGATGGTCTAAGAAAATCTCTCATCCTCAAATTTTTACTTAATCACTTAGCATAGATATGGACATCTTGTGGGGAGAAGCCACACTCCAAAATGCAATGGTACAAATATCAACTATCCTGAAGCCATTCTGGCAGATCTGTTAGATAAAGAATGACGTTACAGTGACTGGGTGGAGGAAAGGCTGGGTAGAGCAGGGAAACATCTTTGTAGGTTGTTCCACAGGAGGTAAGAACAAAGGCTCTGAGGTTCTTGCAGAAAGTGGCTGAGGCAGGTGCTTGTGGGAGTTAGTTCTGATTAGAGTAGAGGGGAATTGGGAGGGAAAAGAACCTGGAGATGTGGGGAGAATGTGAGAAGCCATTGTAACAGACCAGGTTCACCATGAGCTAGAACATTCATTAATTTTCCTTGGATTGATGTTTAATCCAAGTTTAGTGTTGCCCAACTTGGATTTAGTCCTGAATCACCATAAAGAGAGAAAAGATGTGAAGAAAGAAGATTGACAGAAAGATGAAGCATAAGAGGAGCATGGATTTCTGAATTCCAGAGCATTTTGACAGAACTGGTCATGGCTAAAGAGAGAGAAACTTGCCCAGGACACATTTGTAATTACTCACTTTGAAGTTCCTTTAAATATTGCAAGACTAAGGCCCACTGTAGACTTGGAAACATAAATATTTTATTAAAGTGCAAACAATTCACTGACTGGCCTGATTGGAAAAAGGTTCTCTTATTATAAGAACAGTGACTAATTATTTGTATCCAGGCCATGATTTTTTTTTATATGTCCCTGTTTATGAACCATATGGAAAATGAAAAAGTTCAAGGAACTTGAAAGTTCAAGGAACTTGAAAGTTCAAGGAAAATGAAAAAGTAAAATTCATTATAATCAAGCTTTTGAGGTCACTGAGATAAAAAGATCTGAATATTCTTTACAAGAAGGGGCTAGGTAGCTTATGTTTGATTTTCCTAAAAATCAAAAATCAAAATAATAGTAAAGCATTCTTTTGGTGAACATTCACTCCATGAAGCACCTCACACAGTTACAGAGACTGGTTCATGAGTTCAGCTCTAGGTTAAAATCTACAATTGCTCCTCAAACCAAAGAGAAAGCCCTTTCATTTCCTTTGAAGATTCTGCAATTCTCAAAAAGACCTTGACATTTCTTCATATTATTCAGAAAAAATGTCGATAGCCTTGGAATCCAGTAAGTTCTAGATAATAACCATCAAGACTCTATGAAGAACAAATTCTATCAGCCCAGTTTAAAATGTTAAATATGTGATTTGTAAGGAAGTAAAAATCTATATGGAATATACTCAGACACTTAGAATGATTAACAACCTTATTTTGTAAGATTTTTACCCTTAATATATCTTTCTTTACTCCAGAAAATTCAAAAAATGCACAAATTTAAAATAGTTTGATAATGAAAATATTTACACAAATTGGAAAATAGATCAAGATTTTAGAGTTTGATTTTCTATTAAATGGATGTACAAAGTTCTGTAGACAGCCTATGAGAAATCTAGATTTTAATAAAAATAAGCATCTTGCTAAGCATAGTGATACATTTCTCTAAGCCCAGAACTCAGGAGGCTAGAGAAGGAGGATCACTATGAGTTCAAGGTCAGCCTGCGATATACAGAGAGGTCAAGCCCAGCTCAAAAACATACAACAAATAAACACAATAACAACAACCAAAAGCATCTTGTTATATTATGCAATAAATAGCAGACATAAAATATTTCCATAAAGTATTAGTATTAGTTTAAAATTAGGATAATCTCAAGAATTAAAGATGTTGTTTCAGAAATGATGAAGTGATTGGCAGTATATGACAATACAATATTCTTTACATCCCCCCAAAAGAAGAATAGGATGAATAAATGAAAAGGCAATAATGATCCTAGTGGTCCCTCTACTATGTATTGAATTTTTAAAATTAAGATCCAATATTTGTATTTTAGGTAAAATTTTATTAGAAAATTTCAAGTAACCATTCTCAACAGAGGACTAGTGATGATAACTTAAGGCTTTGACATTTTATGAGGCAAATGTAGAACTACGCTTATAAATTTCCACTCTGTTTTACAGGGTGCTGTTATGGATACAACCAAAGGCCATAAAAGATACATTTTTTAAAAATTTCACTATTCAGTGTAAACCTGAATGAGAATATCAAGTCAACAATGCCCTGACCCTCCTGCATGAAAGGGGTCCAAAGAATCAATATTATTTTTTGCTATGAAACAAGTTTTAAAAATTGAACTGATATAGAAAGATGCTTATATCTCCAACTAAAGTTAATAAAATATTACAAACACCACTGAACATCTCCTGGTGCTCTCCCCACTACCATTTTCTTTCCTTTTCTACCCATCCTTTTGTACCACAATGGTTTGGATCCTTGAACACAGGTAACAATATATAGTATGAACTTAAACTTTTATAATTGGGATCATAGTACATGTGTACTTTTGTTTTTTTCTTATTCTGCATTATAGGAATTGCTTCTGTTGATATTGTTTCTATATTTCATTTTTCTTTCTTAAAATATCTTATTAAGGTATAATTTATATGCCACCCAACTGACCTATTAAAAAACACGACTTAATATTTTAGCATAATATTGAGTTATGAAACTATCCCTACCACCAAATCTTAGAATATTTTCATTTATCCCTAAAAGAAACCCTGTACTCATCTGCAGTCTCTCTGTTCCATTGCTCTCCAATCCTCTCCACCATACCAGAGGGGCAATTTCTTCTTGTCTGTTGAGTTGTGTATGATGGACATTTCAAGTATTTGTGTCTGGGTTTTTTCACTTATCCTGATATTATCAAAGTGCAGCCATGTTGCAGTGTGAGTCTGTTTCCTTCCTTTTTATTGATGGGTAATATTCTGTTGTACGAATATATGGTATTTTGTTTATCCATCCATCATTCGATGGACATTTGGGTATTTGCCACTCTTTGAGTATTGTGAAAAGTGATTTTAACATCTATGTGTAACTTTTATGTGTGAAGATATATTTTAATTTCTCTTGGATACGTACCTAGGTTGAGAAGTGCTGGGTCACATAATAACTATGTTTCACATTCTCAAAAAGGCTGAAACTGGTAGCTCCGCTTTATGTCCTGGTCTGCAATGCCTGCGGGTTCACATCCCTGCTGACATTGGCTATTTTCTGTAGTCTTTTTTGGTGATAGCTTTCTCAGAGTGAGAATTCTCACCTCATTGTTCCACTATCTCATCTTTTTAATGGTATATGGTATTTATTTTGTGGACCAAAACCCCCCCATTTTGTTCTTACTGGGTACTTAGGTTATTTAAATTCTAAATGCATATTTTTATACTGGCCTGTTTATAACATATATTTAGAACTTGAATTTATGTATGGTACAGTATGCACATTTTCAGTGCTATAAAAAAGGAAACAAAGCTTATGTATATAGGGGTGGGAGTGATAGGGAGGACAGGGGAATGGGGGAAAATGAGAATCAAGATGTGTCATATACAGGTACAAATTCTCAATGTTGAATGAGATCGTAATGTACATATAAGATGTACCACTAAAATCAATTTTAGAGAGTATAGTAATTTTATTTACATAAGAATTTCAGTAAAATGAGCAGATTTAAGACAAAAGTAAAATGGAGAGCAAAAGATTAAACTTGCTTAGGGAATTAATGTGATTTTTAAGTAAGATTTTAGAGTTTTACATGCTGTTTCTCCATAACTCAGTTCTCTGACTGAATGCTCTCAGTGTTTTCAAAGGAGCCTTTTTGCTTTGTATTTTTAATTTGTTGTTCTTGTTGTTTTCAATTTCATTCGATAGCCTCACATTAGGGCTTTAATAAAATACCACTAAGCAATAAGGTTGTACTTTGCATTGTCCATTATTATTCTCTGGATTCAGGAACATCATTTGTGAAACATTAAATAGTCTAAAAGTATTCTGTAGTCTGTCAAGGGATTGGCACTTACAAACTTAAGCCCCCGCCTAGCCACCGAGAATGGGCTGATTGCAGCAGGGTGGATATCTTTGTTGGGCTGTCATAGGAATCGATCTAAATGGCTATTTAAAGTCATTGGCCTTTGGAGATTAATGTGGCAGTTACCGAGTGAGTGGACTGCCAGCTTCAATCCAGGGCAATCTGAATGTGGCTCTCAAGGTAGTGGAGCATACTTGAAACCAAGTGGGCACAACTGAAGAGTTTCAATTTGTCTCTACCCTACAATGAGTCCTTTTAAAGTGCTAGGGAATACGTGGCTAGGACCTCAATTTGGGGGAGCACCAGTCAAATCTGAGATTGTGGCTACCTGGTTGCTTTTTATAGAAACATGAGAAAATCATCGCCCCTTCAGAACGAAGTCAAAGTCTATCATGCAAATCTGTTACTACACAGAGGTTGTGAGTGGGAATTTAAATCGTGTCTAGAGTAAGCTGTGCAATTTCTGGGGCTTTCTACCTCTCTGTAATATGTTTCTGAGACATTAAACAACCTTGGAGATGGTAAAACTCATTTTTTCTTAGTTGATAAGAAAATAGTTGACAATGTTGACTTGATTATGGCAGTACTTACCCAAGTATATATAAAAGAGAAAACACACACCACCAACTACTTACAATAATTTCCAACCTCCTCAACAGAAAAACAGAACCACATTTTTACTATGAGACAGTGAGGGTAAGTACATTCAGAAAACATAGCTGGCTTTTATTCACTAGATCATTTAGAAGATGAAATCATCACCATTCTTGGCTATGAAGAATGTGTGAATGTGTGCAGAGTTATCTGTGAGAATCCATATTTCACCAGGGTGAAAATATCAGAGGATAATGGCTTCTTTAGACGTAGTACTCTTTCAAGGAGGAATAGATGGGAAAATCAGTTTCAGCTTAGCCACTGAAAATCCAGGACTGAAAAATTTAGCCTTGAGAAGTTACAGTATATCATAAGGAAAGGTGAGGAACATGTAACATTTCAATGTAGTGGCTCTCGGAGGGAGACGTGTACAGTAATAGGAAAGAGCACAATCTATAAACCTCATGTTCTTCCCCTTTATTTCAGCCACTGAACCAAAGGGAATGCAGCTCTCACAATAGTTTCAAGTAGAATCAAATCTCAGATAAGATTGTTCTGATGTTTGGGGATAAATAATCATGACATTTAAGGATGTCTTCCTCAAGGCTACCAGGTAGCATGGTCAATCATCTTGGATATTAAGAAATAAAATTACAAAACCATAAAATATTTTCCAGCAAGCAGTAAGAGGAAATCAAAATATACACCTGACCTATTTACGCCACAAACCACCATGCCTAGAACTATATATCATCACACAGAGGAGAGAGAGGAAATGTGTAGGGTGGCACAGTTCAGTATTCATTGGTGCAGTTATTCTTAGTTTTGCCTGTTGGGGAAATGGTATTTGTTTTTTACCCACTTCAACCCTCTTTGGGCCATTTCAGGAGATGAGAAAGCTAGTTCATTCACCTGACATATGCATGGCAGGGCATGTAGGACAAGGTAGACATGGAGCAGAGACCTGCGAATGACCTAAAATGCATAAAAGAGGATTCCTACTCTTATCAATCATCTTTTTATTGCTGGAACAAAATGCCCAAGATCCAAACTTGAAAGAGAAGAGAATCATTTCGTCTCTAAGTGTTGGATATTACAATCAATGATCAGCTAGTTCTAAGGCAGAGACATCATGGTAGGAAGAGGAAAGCTGTTCACTGCTTGCTGGTTAGAAGCAGAAAGCAAGCAAGAGATTCAGTGCAAGAGATTGACCTTTTGAAGGCTCACCCTAGCAGTGCACAACTGCATCTGAACTCTACCCCAAAGGACTCACTGAGTGAGAAACTCATCAGTGGGTTAATCCACTCATGAGTATAGTCCTCCCATGATCCAGTTATTTTCCAAAACTGACTTCTGAATACATGAACCTTTTGGGGGACATTTTAATCAAACCATTATACCCATGCTTAAAGAGTGTAACCTATTAAAGAAAAATAGGCTTATAGCGATAACAATAGTAATGCATATTTGCAACTGTAGTAATATGAGTATTCATAATTGTGGTAAAGAACATGCAAAGAGACAGCTGAGGGTCTTGTAGGTCCCTAAATTGGAGGCTGGATGTGGAAGTAGCTGAGGCCAAGAGATCTGTTTTTGGTACAGCAGGCATTACTGCCTATGCCTGAATACTGGTTGTGTCTTTCTGTTGCTGTGAGGTGGATGCAGATAAACAGGTGGATACATGTTTATATATCATGAGATGAGTAAAGTTGAAAGATTTTTTTTTTTTTTTTTTGCAGCACTAGGGATCAAATTTTGGTCCTTACTCTTGCAAGGTAGGTGCAGTGCCACTTGAGCTAAATCCCTGCTCCCAGCTGAAAGAATCAGAAGGGCCAAGACATTCTACATGAGCTTTGGAGTTAAATATATTTGTTATTGAATCTTAGCTCATTACCTAATTCCATGACTTAGTATCAAGATGCCGACCACTGTTTTCTCCTATAACAATATAGCAGTAATAAGCACTTCATTTCTCTTCTAGAGTAGTGAAAAGAATCAATACAAATGATACGGCAGCATTTCAACAGGTAGAACAGACTCTGGAATCATTTTGGAGTAGGAGTGAGTCAGTTAAAATGTTTCAACATTGGAAATGAGCAGGTTAATCATGAGCAATAAAAATTCATGTAAAGTTTTAAAATAAGGAGACTCAGAAATATTTTTTGTGCTTGTTTTCTTTTTGGGGCTATTTTCCCAAGCTCTGGGGATATATATCCATTGTGTCAGGGGAAAAATATTTGAGACATGGTAACAGAGGAGGATCTGGTGAAAAGTAGCGCTTTGTCCAAATGGGGGCAATAATAATCCATTAATAGGTCACATTTGTTGGTAGGGCAGCTAACTCCTTACAAAGACAGAGTCACATTTAGGGGACAAAGTAATAGCTTTGGAATTTGGTGGCTATATCTTATATTCACCTTTGCTTGCATTTTCAAATTATTTTGAATTTGTCAAAAACACATGGAAGAGTTGAATTCAAGTCTCACATGGCATTAAAGTCAGAGCATACACACAGATGGAGTGAACAGTGCAGGGGTGGGATTGTCTTGTGGAAGGAAGCACTTCAGCAAAGATTTTAGGGAGCTTTATGGTTGAGAGTGGAGAAGAAAAGGGCAAGCAGGCTGGGGCTTGAAAAAGGGTAGGAAAGCGGAAACCAGCAGTTCAACTGGGAGGCACAAGAGAAAAGTCAGTTAATTTAGGCTCTGGTCATAAATTCAGAAATTAGGATGGAGTCTAAGGAGAAGAGAGTTAGGTGTGTGCTTGTGACCTTATTTATAAAGCCCAGAGCTATCAGATCCAGGAAAGGCGATGCATTCTTCAATTTCTTCATTCCCTTCCCCAACAGACAAAGTGAGAGGAAAGTAGAAAGAGCAGAGACAAGTCACTGGCATGGGCAAACTGCTTATGTGTTTGGGCTTCCTTTTCTCATTCTGAACACAAAACTGGAGCTGATGATACTAATGTAAAGCAAAGCTGAAGTATTAGAGAGGTGCTCGACAAACAGAGTGCCATCGAAGTTCCACATAATGATATGGTGCGTGTCAGCGGCACCTGTGTCTAGTCAGACATTCTGGATCAATATTTTATCACAGCTTGTCATAAATATTCCATGAAACAAAACTCAGGAAGTCTACTGGATTTGGATAATTTTTCTAGCCTTGCAAGTCAACGCAGCAGATTTTCATTTTCAAAGCATTTAATCTATTTCTTAATTATGCATGAAGGTAGATGTGACTGAGATTGTACTTAACACTATCCAGTGTTCTAGTAGTGGAAAAGAATGTGATTAAATAGTGAGGGAACAAGGAAAGGGGCTAAATGACAAAGCAAAGGAAAAAAAAGTCACAAACTGTCGTGGGTGTGACTCACAATGAATGGACACCAGATGGGAGTGTTATGGGTTAGTAGCTATCAAATATAGTCATGAACAGTACTAGTTTGTTACCATTTTTTGTGGGAATGCATGCTGCCTTTATTTGCAGATGACTGATCAGGTCCTGGAGAAATGAGCAAGTGGGTGAATTCTAGTTTGGGAGGTTTCCTTTCCGTCCTTTGTGGGGACCTTTAATCTTTATACATCTTTATACTATAGGTACTGAGAGCATTTATGTGGCCTTAGATGCTCTGTTTCAAAGAGGAAGACATTAGTACACATTTTAAGACATAGTAATGACCACCTGTCATAGCAGATACCCAAGGCTTTGTATATGAAAAAGGCATAAAAGGTCATGTTCCCCAGGATCCCTGTGGAAGGGATTCAGATTCATATTCCTGGAAAGGTCTCCGTTCAGTTCTCATCCCTAACCATTCAGAGTAAACCAAGGCCCCAGGAAGCTACTGTCTTTACCCCAGTCCTAGTGAGCAAGATATAAAACCCAAATCAGGACATCATTTCCCAATGGCACGCTTTCCTGTACTCCTGAACGGGAGTTTCTTCTTTCCAGGGGAGAGGTTTAGTCAGGGTGCTCCACTTTGCAGTCAATCACTTTTCCACTCCAGAATAAATCTAAAGAGAGATTCTTTCCCTCCAAGCACTTAGTGGACACAAGAACTATCTCTGAGCAGGCCACTGACACTCTGGAAGCCGATCACTCAGAATGGAGCACAGAGTTTTTAAATCATAAATGTGATAAATGTTTCAAGGTTCCCTCTTCCCAGGCTGGCACCGGTGAACTGGTCCGAAGTTCCTAACTGAGAAGAACTCAATTGGAGCCAGCAAGGGAACAGTGCTGCACTCCACAATGCTTCCTCATTGATGGGAAGCTGACAACATTCCGCAAGGTGAGATTCAATCCTGCCTGCCCCTAGCGTCCCTCACCGCCAGACAAGTGAGCTCCACAGCACCCTGCTGTCCTGAAAGCACCATTGTGCTTTTAGAAGAGGCCAATATCCCCAGTGATCATTCACAGCTCTACTAGGGCATTTTTATTTTCAGTTTGTTTTCACAGCTGCTGGTAGAGAGGAGCTTCTCTTGTGTATCGGCTAAATTTATTAACCAGTGGCCTGATGCACAGTTGTCCCATTTCACGTGGCTGTCACTATGGTTTTCTAAATGATGTGGAAAAGCTGAATTCCATGTGACATTTTGTAAATCACTGCTGATTTGTTGACATTCTTCTAGCTGTCTGGTTCGAACTATGAAGCATCCCAAAACTGGCCTGTCAGAAGAGCTGCCTGGTGTGAGCTAAGGCAACCAGAAGAGCCCGGCCGGAGAGCCAAAGAAGGCCTTTGTCTGGGCTGAGAGCAGAACGCATCAGAAAGGAAGTCTTCATACAGCCCTCATGCCACAGGTGCGGCCAGTGTCCAGGACTCATCCCAATTCAGAGTACAATGTCACGAGGTCAGGTAAGGATGGCTCTCGACCACCTGCCTGGAAGTGACACAGGCTCAGGGCTTCGTTCACTGGGATGTTCCTGCTGGACTCAACTGTTGTAAAAACCAAACCACAAGGATCCTGTGGGCCTGTCTGTCTCAAAGCAGAATCTCTGAAGTACAAAGATGTGCGTGCGTGCACACACACACACACACACACACACACACACACACACATTTCCTAATTGAATCTAAAATGTAAGTGCTTTGCTGTTTAAAAAGCCCTTGCTATCTTGATAAGAAAAACTAATGAGATGCCCTTTCCAAGGCTGGTCACACAATAGTCCGAGTGACAAGGACCCCTATCAAGAAGTAAAGCAGAAGATAAATGAGATTTTTCTAATATCCATTTCACCCATTGTTCCCCAGTGCCAGGAAGTACAGATTCTATTTATCATGAGATGGTAGAGAAGAGATGGGGTTTTGTAAAGAGAGTGTCAATTGCAGCTTCAGATTCTCAGCCATTAGGTAAACTTCTTTTGCCCCCCAGGGGAAAACAAACGGAAGCTGTGTTGTGGGGGGAGGAGGAGAGAGAGGGAGGGAGTGAGGGTGCCAGATTTCCATACTCTTGTATTTTTACCTTAGGGCTAAAACAATATCCAAGAAATTACCTTTTTCAAGACAGGGAGAAAGATTCTTTCTGACTAGGGTACTAAATGAGGTTACTTTTTATAAGCCATTAAATTGCGACTGTGTCAAAGGCTCAGAATGCAAATGGAGGTTATGAAACTGCCACTTAAGACTGATGGAATTCAGGCTTTTCAGAGGCACATTAAAACAGGTAAAGGGGATGCTCACTTCCAAGGCCAGGAGAAAGATGAGTCAGATGGCCAAAATTCACCACCTCTTTTTCTTCCTTAGAAAACTGTAGGAAATCACTACATAGATACTGTTCCACAAGTAAAAAGTGACAGCATAAGACAAGAGGACCAGGAGAAAAATGTAAATCTCTGTGGCCCAACTTTTCTTTTCTTTCTTTCTTTCTTTTTTTAAGTTTTTGATCTTTATTGGTACATTACATATATGCATCATGATTGCACTCCATAATGGGGATTTGTACCAGTATAAGACAAAACTTAATTCTCATTTTTTCCCATAGCCCTACCCACCCTACCGACCCCCCCATACACATAAAATTTGTTTCCTTTTTTGTTACAATCTCATCATTTTTCACCCTTCACCCTATTTTAAATTGAACATTTTCTATTTCACAATATATAACATACAATTCTAGGACTCATTTATATCTTTACTTTCTCATACCAGAGAAAAGATGTGATATGTACCTATCTGTGCCCTATTTATTTCACTTATGAGGATATCCTCAGGTATGTCCATTTAAGTATAAATGATTCAAACTTATCATTTTTTATGGCAGAGTCATAGTCCATTCTGTAGAAGAACCAAAGCTGTTTTATCCAGTCTTCAGTTGATGGACACTTGGGTTGTTTCCAAGATGTAGCAATCACAAATTGGGCTGCTATAAACATGGGTGCACATATGACACTGTGATATGAGTCTTTTAATTCTTTTATGTATATATCTAGCAGGGCAATGGCTGGGTCAAATGGGACCTCCAATTCTAGCTTTTTGAGGAATCTCCAAACTGATCTCCACAGGGGTTGTACGAGTCTACAGTCCCACCAACAGTGGAGAAGCATTCCTTTTTTTCCGCAGCCTCGCCAACATTTGCTGTTGGCTGAATCTGAAATGGCAGCCATTCTGTGTGGAGTGAGATGAAATCTCAGTGTTGTTTTCATCTGCATCTCTCAAATGACTAATGATGTTAAACATTTCTTCATATGCTTCTTAGCTGCTCTTATTTCTTCCTCTGAAAAATATCTGTTCATTTCAGATGCCCATTTTTGAATTGGGTCTTTAAATTTGGGTTGGCTGATTATTTTTAGCTCTTTATATATTCTAGATAGTAGCTCTTTGTCTGAGGAACAGCTGGTAAAGATTTTTTCCCACATTGTTAGTTGCCTGTTTGCACTGTTGGTGGTTTCCTTTGCTGTGCAGAAGCTTTTTAAAAGAATGAGGTCCCATTTGTTGATTTCCTTAGCCAATTCCTGTGCTATAGAAGTTTTGTTCATGAAGTCTTTCCCTAAGTCAATGTCTTTGAGAGTTTAACCTAACCTGTTTTGCAGAAGGTTTAGAGTGTCTGATTTAATATTTAGGTCTCTTATCCACTTTGATTTTAGCTTGGTACATGGTGAAAGAGTTAGATCTAGTTTTAGTCTTTGGCAAGTTAAAGCCCAGGTTTTCCAGCACCATTTGTTAAACAGACTATCTTTCCTCCATTGAGGATTTTTGGCTCCTTTGTCAAAGATAAGGTGGTTTATCTGGACTAGTTTCTGGATCTTCTAGTCTACTCCATTGATCCTCGGGTCTGTTACTTTGCCAGGAGCATGCAGTTTTTATCACAGTGGCTCTATAGTATAGTTTCAGGTTCAGAGTTGTAATACCCCCCACCATGTCCCTGTTGCTTAGAATTGCTTTGGCTATTCTAGGTCTTTTGTGGTTCCAGATGAAAGTTTGAATTTTTTTCTCTACATCTGTGAAATATGCTGTTGGGATTTGAATCGGGATTGCGTTGAATGTGTAGAGTAGTTTTGGGAGTATAGCCATTTTGACAGTATTGGTTCTTCCTACCCAGGAGCAAGGTATGTCTTGCCATTTTTTGATATCATCTTCTATCTCCTTTTTCAGAGTGCTATAGTTTTCAGAGTAGAGGTCTTTCACTTGTTAGATTGATTGCTAGGTATTTTATTTTTTGGGGTGCTAATGTGAAAGGGACTGACTCTCCAATTTCTATCTCAGTGGGTCTACTGTTTGTGTATGCGAATGCTCTTGATTTTTGAACGTTGACCTTGTAACAATAGCTACATGGCTAAAATTGGCGATTAGGTCCAGCAGTTTTTTAACTGAGTTTTTAGGATCCTCTAGATAGAGTATCATGTGGTCAGCAAATGATGACAATTTAACTTCTTCTTTTCCAATCTTTATTCCTTTTATTTCTTTCTCTTGCCTAATTGCTATGGCTAATATTTCCAGAACTATATTGAACAGAAGTGGTGAGGGAAGACATCCTTGTCTTGTTCCTGATCTTAGTGTGAAAGGTTTCAATTTTTGACCATTTAGTATGATGCTGGCTGAAGGTTTCTCATAGAGAGCTTTTATTAGTTTGAGATAGAGACCATCTATTCCAATCTTCTGTAGAGTTTTGAACATAAATGGGTGTTGTACTTTGTCAAACGCTTTTTCTGCATCAATTGAGATGACTATATGATTTTTGTCCTTAAGCCTATTAATATAGTGTATAACATTGATTGATTTACGTATGTTGAACCATCCTTGCATCCCTGGGATGAATCCAAATTGGTCAGGGTGTATAATTTTTTTGATAATTCTCTGTATTCTGTTTGCCAGGATCTTACTGAGGATTTTTGCATCGATGTTCATTAGAGATATTGGGCTGTAGTTCTCTTTTTTGATTGGGTCTCTCTCTGCTTTTCGAATCACGGTAATGGTTGCTTCCAGGAATAAATTCGGGAGTACTGCTTCCCTTTCAATTTCATTGAAGAGTTTCAGAAGTAGAGGCACTAACTCTTCTTTAAAAGTTTTATAGAATTCAGCAGTAAAACCATCAGATCCAGGGCTTTTCTTTGTTGGCAAGTTTTTAATTACATTTTCAATTTCACAGATTGTTATTGGGGCAATTAACATTTCTATATCTTCTTTATTCAGCTTTGGGAGTTCATGTGTATCTAGAAATCTATCTATTTCTTCTACATTTTCCATTTTATTGAAGTATAAATTTTCAAAGTAGGTGTTGATTATCCTCTGGACTTCCTCTGGGTCGGTAGTAATTTCTCCATTCTCATTCCTAATAGCATGGATATAGGCCTTTTCCTTCCTTTGTTTAATGAGGTTGGCTAAGGGTCTATCAATTTTGTTTATCCTCTCAAAGAACCAACTTTTCAATTCATTGATTTTTTGAACCGTCCTCTTGGTTTCTATTGCATTAATTTCTGCCCTGATCCTTATAATTTCTTGCTTAGTGTGAGCTTTGGGTTTGTTTTGCTCCTCTCTTTCTAGTCGATTGAGGTTCAGCATTAAGTTGTTATTTGAACTTGCTCCACTTTCTGGATGTAGGCTTTCACTGCTATGAATTTTCCTCATAGAACTGCTTTCATTGTGTGCAATAAATTTCTATATGTTGTACTGGGGTTATCATTTAGTTATAAGAACTGCTCAATTTCTTCTCTAATTTCTTCTGTGGCCCATTGATTGGTCAGCAGAGTGTTGTTCAGTTTCCATGTGTTTGTGAAGATCCTGGGCTTTCCTTTGCTATTCAGCTCCAATTTCAGGGCACTATGTTCCGACAATATACAAGGTATAACTTCAATCCCTTTATATTTGCTTATACCTGTTCTATGAATGAGCACATGGTTTATTTTGGAGAATGATCCATGAGCAGCTGAGAAGAGTGTAAATTCTGACTTTGTGGGGTGAAACACTCTGTAGGCATCTATTAAGTCCATTTGCTGAAGAGTCTGGTTGAGCTCAAGGATTTCCTTAGTGACTTTTTGTCCAGTCGATTTGTCTCTTTGTGATAGTGGGGTATTGAGGTCCCTACTAGTATTGTATTGGAATTTATCTGGTTTTTCAGGTCCGTTAATATTTGTTTTATATAGCTGGGTACATTAGAATTTGGAGCAAAGATATTTAAGACTGTGATTTCTGTCTCTTGGATTTTTCCCTGAACTAAAAGATAGTGTCCATCTTTATCTCTCTTTATTACAGTTTTGGCTTTAAGTCTATTTTGTCTGCAAATAAAATCGCCGCTCCTGCTTTCTTGCTATTTCCAGTCGCATGGAGTATTGTTTTCCATCCCTTTACTTTTAGTCTACGGGTTTCTTTTTGAATTAGGTGTGTTTCTTGTATGCAGCAGATTGTAGGATCTTGCTTTTTGATCCACTCTGGCAGTCTGTATCTCTTAATTGGTGTGCTGAGTCCATTGACATTAATGGTTATGACTGATATAGGTAAATTTAGTTCTGCCATGTTTTCCTGTTCTTGGCTGTGTTATTCTTCTTTTGCCCTTTCCCTATCAGTTTCTTGTTTGGTCCCCTGGGTTGACTCAGTTAGGTCTCATGGAATTGTAACTTTCTTTATTTTTTTCCAAGATATTCTTTAAAATGTTTTGGAGCACAGGTTTCGTATTTGTGAAGTTTTTCAGTTGTTCTTTGTCATGAAAGTATTTTATTTCCCCATCCATTTTGAAGGATAGTTTGGCAGGATACATCAGTCTGGGTTGGAAGTTGTTTTCCTTTAGGGCTTGAAAGACTTCACTCCAGATTCTTCTTGCATTAAGTGTTCTTGCATTGAGTTGAGAAGTCCGCTGTAATCCTAATGGGCTTCCCTTGGAATGTAACTGTTTTATTTTCTCTGGCTGCTTTCAGTATTTCATTCTTTTTTTGGATATCTGGGACTTTTATGATGATATGCCTAGGTGTGGATTTTTTCATGTCATGGGCATGTGGCATTCTGTATGCTTCATATATTTGTATGTCCAATTCTTTTACCTTTTTCTGTGAAATTTTCTGCCATCATCTCTGTGAATAGCTTTTTGATGTCTTTAGCATTGTCTCCTGCTTCCTCAGTGACTCCAATCAATCTTATGTTATTCTTCTTTGAATCATCTAGGAGCTGTTGGATTGACTTTTCATTATCACTTGCTTTTTTCCATAGACTATGCCTTTCCAGTTCATTGGTTGAGATCCTGTCTTCTAGGTCTGAAATTCGGTCTTCTGCTAAATTCATTCTATTGCGCAAGCTTTCATTTTCTTTCTTAATTTCCTGGACTTCTACTTGTAGGTGTTTAAAAGGTTCTATTGATTTTGCTATCTTGGATTCTATCAACTCCATGATTTCCTCTTAGCTTTATTAATCATCATGTTGACAATGTCCAATATCTCTGCTTTTATCTCAGAGATCAGTTCTGATTTCCATTTTACTAGATCTGCTTTGGTTACCATTTCCGAGGACCCTGGAGAATGGGCTTCAAACTTCTTTATTTCCCTTTCCCCTGTGTTACCTTGAGGTGAGGATCTTTGTATCTGAGACTTTGAGTGTTTCCTCATTTCTGCCCTGCCCTGTTTTCTGGTGCTGTTTGTTGCAAGTCTCTTTCCTCCTAATAGTTAGGAACCTTAAAATATCAGTGTTTCCTTTGCAGTCTGTATTGGGACCTAAAGAAAAACCCCTAGTTCTGGCACCCCATATGAGGCACTCAATACAGTCAGAACACCTTCTCCCATCTGCTTTAGAGGCAACAAGGCTCTGGCTCCTGAACTGCTACAATGGTGCTGCTTGAGGTTCCAATGAGCCCACCTGCTCACTAATACAGAGTTTCTGGGCTCACTTGTGCAGTCGGCCTGGAGGCCAGTAGGCTGTAGGCCCTATGCAGCTGCAATGGTAGGGGCTAATGTTCCAACAGGCCCACCTACTCACCAATACAAGGTGACTGGATGTGCTTCTGCAGTTGCTGTGGAGAAAGTCAGACTCTGACCTGCCAACCTCAGTACCTGGGTGTCTTCCGGCGTGGGCCTGGAGGCTAGTAAGCTCCAACCCTGGTGCAGATCTGTGGCCCAACTTTTCAAAAATGTCCCTGCCTGCAGAAGGTTTTCTTAATTACAGGCCATCTGCAGAGGGCTTGGCCCAGTGGGATGGCCGAGTGCAGAACTAGGCTCTCCCTTCACTGTTCAGCACACTGGCCAGTATCTGCTTTTGAAGCATAAAACAGCTAGACATGTTTTCCATTTCAAGAGAACTTTCTTATCTGCTGAACTCAAAGGGCTGTGCCAGCTCCAATTCTCCCAGCAACTGTTGTTTACCAGTGATGCAGATGAGGAAGTTCTCTGAGAAGAGGCCGGCTGGAGGCAGCCCATGAGAAGTGAGCACCAGGGCCAGATGGCGGGCCAGGCCTGCGGACCTCAACAAGTGCCCGGGTCTGCCTTGGCTTCCTGTGCCTGGAGGGGGACTCCACCTGTATCACCCACTGCCCACAGTCTCCTGGGGAAAGAGAATACTTTCAAGCCAACATTACTTCTGAGAACTTTTTCTATTTCTATCTGTATTGCTATTTTGGGGGGATAAATATGCATTTAAAAAATGAATGTCTCTTTTCCAAGTTTTTTATATATTTTTATATTATCGGTACTCTGTGACTTCATAGAGATAGGCAAGCAAGGGACAAGGCTACATCGTAGTCGCTGCTCTCTCCTTACAGGTTGTCTATTGCAGAGAACTGAAGAACATGCACAAAGGCTTAATTTACATTTCAATAAACATTTTTCGTGTTTCCTTGGTTCATTTTCCCACTGGCTAGTCCTAGAAAGGCATCCTCAGTCAGCCTGCGATGTCACTGTAGTGCAGGGGTCCAGACAGTGCTGTTTTGTGGGGAACTCACAACCAACTGCTTTAGCTTTGAGCATCTTTGGAAGAAATCATCCCTAGAGCTGGGCAAATCGGGAGGGCCTGTCTGAAGTCTCTTTCACTCTCCCACTATAGTGACACAAAGACTGGGCAGTAACTGTGGAATGGGGAAAAGGATTCGCAATGATAACAAACAGGAAATCCAGGAATCCTGAGATGCTTATAAATATCCTTGCCAGGACTTTGCTTATCTTTCTATATCCAGCCAACTTTCTGTCCTTCTTTATTCCTTCCAGGATGGTTTTACCTGACTATTCAGTGGGTGAGTAAATGAATTAATCGATCATTTATTGACCATCACCATCAGTTCATTTTAAGGGATTCAAATTGAGAAGAAAAGCAGTGAGTTTCCTTTAAGGGATTTAGGATCTAGTTTGGAGAGACTTTTAAACAAACAACATGAAAAATGATATATAGAAGCATAAAAATATGTCAAGAGAAAAAGGAAGGAGATACAATACAGCCTGAGGGTTCCCCCAGTTGAACTTTGATGTTTATTTTAACTCACTTTTATCTAAAAGTGAGTATGGGGTTTGGAGTGAGGGATGTGTGAGATCAAACTGAGATAATCAATGAGAAATCTGCTTTAAAACCTCTTTAGCACATACCCATAAGAGAAGGAAAAGCATACTTCCTATATGCTAGACCCTATGCCAAGCACAGGCAGGCTCCATGGTGTTTACTTTCTAAGCCCTAAATGAGAAGGTATTACATTACTTCCACTTTATAGGTAAAGAAACAGAGACTAAATAACTTCCTTCAAGTCAGTCTAAGAAGTAGTTAGAATGTAAACTTTGGTCTCTATGGATATGAAGTCATCATTTTCTCTCCTACAATTGCTCTCCAAATAAAAATAAGACTATTGAATAATTTCAGATTGTGACAAATTGATGAAATTTCTGTATTATAAGAATGATCAGAGAGATATGAAAAAAACAAGTTGTCACTAGTACAGCTTCTGTTCTGTTCAGATATACAAAAGTTCTCTTCTTCCTTATACATATTTTACACATGTAATTGACTTATAACTAGGCAAAACCTCTTTACCACTAAAGCCAAGCAAATAGGACTGTGTGTTGGGCAGGAAGGAAGAAAATAACCTAGCTTATGGAGCACCTACTGTCATACCAGGCTGCTGCACCTGCACTTGTAGGATGTAGAAGGAAAATGAAGCAAAAAGTTTTGTCATATATTAAGTTGCTTAAATTCTTTTTTTCTTCCTTCTTTCTTTCCACCTTTCCTCTCTCTGTTTCCTTGAAAATAATATAAGGCTAATAGCAAGATACACTGATTTACATATCAAATTTCATTTTAACACCCATCTATCCATTCAGAATGTATTTATTAAGTATCTACCATGCTGGTCTTAGAAATTCAAAAGTACAACAACAGGGCCAGGGACTTAGCTCAGTGGTTCTGGCACCTGTCTTGCAAGTGCAAGGGCCTGGGTTCAATCTCCAGTTAACCACATACAATACTGGGCATGGAGACTCATCCCAGCAGCAACCAGTACCACATACCACAGTGCCGGCCGTGGTGGCTCACGCCTGTAATCCCAGCACTCAGGAGGCAGAGGCAGGAGCATTGCTGTGATGTGAGTTGGAGGCTGAGCTCAGGGCCAGCCTGAACTATAACTGGTCAGCTCTCATTTTTTGAGATCCTGTCTCAAAAAACCTTAAAAAGAAAAGTACAACAACAAAAAAGACTCCTGTCCTCAAAATACTTATGAGATAACAGGGTAAGACCTCTGGGTAACTTCACAGTTGTGCAGGATTGGAAAACAGAAGTTTCTATGCAGAAACAGGTGAGAGACAGAAATCTCACCAGAAAGGGTGGAGAGGAAAGGAATGAGAGAAGGGAATGTGGGATGTCACAGTTGGAGATGTCTTGCTGCACCCAGAAAAAAATGTGAGTAGATAGGGGTCAGTGTCTGGAAGAAGACCCCTAGGCTGAGAAAACAGCATTGTGGATAGAGGCAGACAGATGCAAGACTAGCTGAGGCCAAGGATTTATGGGACAACCACAATTTCATTATTCACAGTGTAATCTCAAGTGCAATTTGTGGGATAATCCAGATTGGAAAATAAATGGCACCATAAGTCTTATGTTGACAATAACATTAGTTATTAAGTACTCAGGATACTTAGGGTATTCAGTTACTTAGAATTTCATCATAGCCCATGCCACTCATACAACACTCAACAATTGTACATTTTAGTTTGCTTTCTTAAGACCATGAAGTAGTAGTCTTTTTCATGAAGTTTTCTAGTTTTGGGGCCAGGGATTTATCTCAGTGGCTCTGGTGCCTGTCTTGCAAGCGCAAGGACCTGGGTTTGATCCTCGGTAACCACATATGATACTGGGTGCGGAGACACATGCCCAGCAGCAACCAGCACCACATACCACAGTGCCGGGAGTGGTGGCTCATGCCTGTAATCCCAGGACTCAGGACGCAGAAGCAGGAGGATTGCTGTGATGTGAGTTTGAGGCTGAGCTCAGGGCCAGCCTGAACTACATAGCGAGACCCTGTCTCAAAAAACAAAAACAAAAACAAAAAAAACAACAACTCTAGTTTTTAAGAGCAAAACAGAACAACATAAAATCTTAGAAGAGAAAATGTTAATTAAACAAATGTGTCAGCCCAAAGTCTGGTGGTGATTAAATAAGAAATCTGCACAGTGCAGAGATGTATTGGTGGGTCTGCTGGAGTTCTTGTTTTGTTGACTTTCATTCTGCTTTGCTAGTTAGGTAGGGTAAGGGTGAAAAGTTTTATATCTGAGTGACATTTACTTTTGATCCATGTAAGAACAACTTTCCATGGCTTTGAAGAGAAATCTACATTTGGAGAAAATATTTGGCCCAGAAAAGGGTGAGAATCTGTTCCTTTGTCAGTAGTCTTTGACTTGCTGAGGCAGATGTCAAGTTTTGACACCTGTGGTTAATTACCTACACTCCTCGCACACTTCTAATAATGAGGCCCTCTCATGAACACCCACTTCCAACTCATGCTAACTAAGGATGCCCTCCAAACTGATTGGGGCGCTGACATGATCATCAACCTTACAGAAGTTTCCTTTCAAATGTTTCTTTTCTACTAATGTCTCAAAAGAGAGTCCAGAAGTGATCTTCCCCATGGCAGTTCTGACCGGCCAGTGATACCGCATGAGCTCCTGGGACACTGCAATATGGTCATACTTAAGTGAATGGGCAGATGGCTGGGTCAAGAAATGAGTTCATGTAGAGATTCACTAATGAATGAAATATTTGATGGTAAGGTTAACTGTGAGTTTACAACAAGAAATACTTCAGCAGATGCTGAGCACAAAAACTAAAAGGATCCAATCATATATCAAAGCCAGGGCTCAGGTCAGTGAGAGTGTCAATAATGCTTATCTTCTGTGGACAAAGGAATTGAAGCAAGTGCTGTTTTATTGTTTGTGCCCAAAAGACACTGGCAGGATTGATTACAATGTTTAAAATGGCTCTACTCTGTTCGTATCTGTGCCCTTCATTTAACTGAATATTTCTGAAGACTTCTTTTTTCTGATGAATTGTTCATCGGTTGAACTAATGCAGAAGCCACACAAAGTAACCAGATGATTTTTCTTTTCTTCATTTGTAAAGAAGTACAATTTTTAAACTAGTGTTGAACTTTGCAAATATGACGCTTATTTTTGAGGACCTCAGAAATTCCACTTAACCCCTATTCAGACGTGTAATTGAGTGTTACAAAGAGGAAGTTTTTGATGCAAAGGATCAAAAAGAGACAACAATGGACTATTTTTGATAATTTGATAGAGCAGAGATTTGCAAAAATTCAAATCAAAGGTAAGTTCACAATTCATCAGATGACCACTGGAATCACCAGGAAGAGCAGTTTATCATAGTTATATTTAGCAAATAGTCCCTGATTTAAAGTAGTCACATGCTGCTCCTTCAGAGCTGTAGAAACAGGACTCTGGTACTCTTGTGTTTTTTGAGTGATGGCTACTATGTTATTTTCCTGATGCCTGGCCACCAGATCCAGCACTGAGATGAAGTTTGCCTTACTCTGAGTACAGCACTAGCTCCAGCACCAAGACTACAGGACTTATTGTCTCTCTGATAATGAGGGAGAGAGTTCAGTGCGGGAAAATTGTCCTGGCCCAAGGTCTAGAGGATGAAAAGCTTGCCTTTTTTAGTCTTAGTCCTACTAATAAATAAATGTACATATTACATGACAATAGTCAACTATATATATATATATATATATATATTATATAATGTATAGTATTTAATATATAAGATATATAAGAAATACACACAGTCTTTATTCTTGGGATTTGGAACACAAAAGTATGTCATATAGAGAAGTAGCAAAACCTTATAGAACATAGAATGAAAATTACTTTGGGATTTTATATCTAGAGCTTTCTCTTGATTATTTATCAGAGTTCACCTCTTATGTAGTAAGACTGACAGAAATAGGTCTAATGCAAGCAAATAACCTGTGAGCTATGTGACTCCCAGATGTTTCTGAGGCCCATTTCTCCCACCCCTATAATTCTCATGATCTGTAAGTATTTTCCACCTTGAAAATCGCATGACTGGCTGACTTTGTTTATGTTTCTAGCAATATGCTCTCTATGGGAAGAGATACTTTATAAAACTGCTCTCCTGATAGGAAAAGAATACTTGTTTCTGTTTACCCAAGTAATTGGATTGCCATGCTTGCCAACATCACCTGACTTTCAATTTCCAGAACTCAGTGACACACCTCCCTTCTTAATTACTTTCATAGATTATGTTCAAGTGAAAGGCCTTTGTAGGACTAGGGATATTTAAATTATAATCACTGTACTCAGGATGCTACTGTAAAGACTGTTTAGTAGTGAGGATTCTGATTTTCTCAGAAATTCGAGGGAGACATTGTCCATCACTCACGGAATGGATGCTGCTAGTTGGCTTGGGTTTGACCTGCTTGTTTGCACTTGGAGATGGTCAGAGAGACGGCAGATGCCACATATTTCCATAATATTCTTCTCACTTAAACTGCTTGATGGAGTAAACATACAATTATTGTGATGTAGCTCACTAACTTCCTCCAAAATGATATATTCTGCTTGAGCACGGGCTATTAACATAACAGAATTATGAATCTGATTTTATTGCTGAACTCAAGGCTACTTTAACAAGGAGAAAGAAAAATGTTAATATATTCAGCAGAAGGTATTTTAAATAAATATCTGTCACATATAGTTAAACCTGTGCTTCTCTGGTGTTAATTATGGCGCAATCAGGAGAGAATGGAGAGAAAGGTATTTATTGCAGGTTGAAAAGCCAACTATTAGCTTTACTACAAAGTAAGGCAGCAGATCAGCAATTATGTATTGTTTTGATCATTCTAGAAATTCTTTAAAACAGATATCTTCTTGTGTATATACTATTGATCAGAAGGCAGTAATTCAAATAAAAACTTTGACTAATTGGCTATTAAGTTGTATTTTAGAAGTCTTAGAAATTCATTCCCTTGAGGAACTTGATATATTTCTTATGTCAAAGGTTTCTGCCTAATACTCATATCTTCAGGATATTTGTCACATATGTTTTTGTTTAAATAGATCCAAATGGGTGTGGGAAGAAGGAAAACTTTGTCCAAATAGATAAGAAGCATTCCTAAGAAAACATGAGTTGTCAGAAATTAGGTTATCATAGTCACCAGGCCAAGCACCAGAAGATAAGCATTTAGAGTCACACTGACAGTAATTGTTTACTAATTAAGCCATTACCGTGTTTCTGATAGAACTTTAAAAATGCCTAAAATCTTTTCATAGACATACAGTATCCTTCCTTCCAAGGCCAACAAGCTGAATAACTGGCTAGTCATTTAGAAACAACCTGTGTGTTGATGTAAAGGTTTTGAGGACAGCAGATTCAGAAGGTAAAGATAGTGTATTTGTATTTTTTTATATTTATTTTGCTAATACACATCTCTTCTACACATATCTTTTAAAAACAGAACAAAAAGCCCACACTGTGTTTAAAGGAACTCTACCTACACTGGAGTTATATCATTAATCTAAAAGTAAAGGGGAAATGACAGTTGCAGAGATACACCAGTCGTAGGTGACAAGGCTGGCCAGGCCGGCTCCAGGACCACGAGGCAGAAGAGCTATGCCATGTTTTGCAAGTCTGGAAGCAGCTGTTCCTTCCAGTAGGCTTAATAATTCTGCACCTAACTTTTCTTTCTTTTATTTTTTTAGCCCTGGAGATTGAGCTCAGGACCTTCCTGTTGATATCCATCTCTGACCCTTTTTCATTTTATTTGGAGACAGGGTCTCCTTAAGTTGTTAAATTGCCTAGTCTGGGCTGGAACTTTGGATTCTCCTGTCTCAGATTCTCAGACTGCTGGGATTGTAGGTTTCTAATATTTTTTGACTAACTGAAGCTCCTCAGACCATACTCATGAGGACAAATCTTCCCCTGTGGGAAAGAAGTAGCATCCTTGACAAGCTGACTTCTGTGTGGAACCTACACCATCTGAGTCTACTGGTGGGAAGACAGGCCATTGTGGGGTCCCAACCACTGTGTCTTCAACCTCAGCCTGCCCAGACATACCCAAGGATGGCATTTTCTTGTATGAAGAGGACCCAGATCCTAAAGCAAAACTTACAGGAGAGAAGAGCCTGGGAGAAGGCAGATGGAGGGAAGTGCCACACCAAACAGTGGGCCTCAGCCCTATGCCCTTAGTAGGGTGTGGTGGAGATGCAGCATCTCTTGCTTCTGAGAAGCCGCTGATTCAGCTGTGGCCAGATCAGAAAGTGCAAAACAGGGCATCCATGTGATCCTTTCTTATCAGGAGTGGGGGTGGTGGTGAGTGAGGCTTGTCCTTTTGGTACTTTGCTACTCTGGGGCTGCCCTACTCTGGTCTTACGTCTCTGCTTCAGTGGTCGGCAGCTGCCTGGCCATCTGGGAACAAAGGCTGTGGGCAAACTTGAGCCACTTGCCTCTTCAGTGGAGTGCAGACAAACACTAAGAAGGTGGTGAGAATTTCTGCTGAAGGCCCCCACGTTACTTGCTTGTCTCAAAACCGCTGAGATCACTGCTGAAACCAAGCAAGTGATGTTCATGCTGTGTCCTGTCCTGCACCCAACTCGGTCCTTCTGAGGCTTGGGACCAGGCTAGGAGCTGTCTTCCTTCTCCTGTCCCTCCCCTTTCCCTCTTCTCCACTTTCATTTTCTTCTCCTCTTCCTATTCTTTGTCCTTTTCCTTTTCCTCTTGTTCCCTTCCTTCACCCTCCCTCCATGTTTCCTTCTTCCTTTTCTCTTCTTTTTAGTACTGAGGATCAAATAGGGGTGTACTACCCCAGAGCTACATCACAGCACCCTTGCCTTTTTCTTTTTGGCAGTACTGGGGATTGAACAAGGGACCTTCTTGTTCCACTGGGCTGTATCTCCAGCCCCTATTTATCCACTTGTTTAATACAGGGTTTCACTAAGTTGCCCAGGTGGGATTGGAACTTGAGATCTTTCTGCCTTACTATACCTCCTGTAGTTTAAAGTGTCTTGATTGCTTTCTCTTGGTAGCAGTCAACAGAAGCCCAACAACTGCCTTCTGTGTGCTCTAAGGAAGGTTTCTTGCATAGATCCACTGAGTTGCACAGTGCCTGCCTTAAACACCCAGGCTGGCTCTCATGTAGCCATCTGCCTTTCTCTGCAGGGACTCCTGTGGTCCATCATGCACTAGCTTTGCTTTGCATCTTCTTTCTTTGGCCTTACACTCAGGCCTTTGTTCTCTGCTGATAGTGTGTACTCCCTTCCAAGGCCATAGCTGATTGTCTACCCAAGGCCTGCTGGTCTCTGCATGACTTCAGACCTACTCAGATACATCCAAGTACTAGACTTATTCAAATTCTTCCTGGGTCTTTGTTTCCATTGTTGGTGGTGGGAAATATATGTGATTGAGAACATTGGTTTTGGGGTTGATTTCCTTCATAGCATCCAAAAAGCTATCTGTAGGAATTAGCTTCACATGAATGTTTATAGATTCTGTTTCTGACACCTTCCCAAAATGAAAAAAAAAAGTCCTGTTCTCAGGCACACCAGTAGAGTGGGGTAGGTCACTTGTAGAAAGCTTCGCAGAAATGCATCATGGTAGCACATGCCTATAATCTCAGCATTTGGGGAAGCTGAGGATCTCAGGTTGACTACCAAGCTGGGGACTTTAGTGACTTAGTGAGACCTTGTCTCATAGTAAAAATTAAAAAAATGACCTGGGATACTGCTCAGTAAGAAGGTCCTGAGGATTTAGCTGGTACCTGCCTCAAAAGCTCAGAGTCTTGAGTTTGATCTTGGTAACAACAGCAACAAAAAATGAAAGAGAAGAGAAGAAAAGAAAAGAACAAGGTCCTAGGTTCACTCCAGTGTTGGCTGAGACAAGCTTTGCAGAAGCTCCTGACCATCTTTATAAGCAGTGCTTTTCAGACCATGATGTTTAATTTGGCAGCAAATATAGCAAAGATACTGGCTGGAAGGAATCATTTTGTATCATTGGTCAGGCAGAGGCCCCTTGGTCCCCCTGAAAGACTACAGCTTCTGTTCCCTGCTTCCTTTTTTGCCCTCTGTGACTTGAGGAGCCAGGTGGTGTGGCTGTTGCTCTCACTGCCTGTAAGGCTCATGCCCAGAGCTGGAAGCCTCTCTATCATTATTAAACTTAGACCCACACAGCTCCATGCAGGTGCATGCTCCCTCTCTGCTGAAGCACCTGCTGTAGGTGCACAGTGAGCCCTGCTGCTAGTATCTGGCTCACTGTTGGGTCTGCATACAGCTTTGTAAGTGAGAGCTTCTCTCTTCAGTTTGCAGTGCTAAGAAACATGAATTGCTTGTGACTCCATAAGAACTCAAACAACTCATAGTTCAGAATGAGTTATAACATCATTTGAAATTTAGGTCATTTCTTCTCATTTAAAAAAATGTCATAAATGATGCTAAGCTTTGAAAGCCCCAACACACTAGTTTGCTTAATATATAAGCAAAGCATGTAATGGTACAAATCAGCTGCCAACGTGAGCTTTTTTTCTTTCTTTTTTTGAGACAAGGTCTTACTAAGTTACTGAATTGCCCAGGCCAGGGTAGGTTCCAATTTGTGGTCTTCCTGCCTTAGCCACCCAGAGTGCTGGGATTTCAGCCGTGTGCTACTACGTCTGGATCCTAACTATCTTTTCTTAGCTAGAACATGATTGTGAATTTCAAATTGGATTCTCAGGAAGAAATCTGTCATTCCTGGGCTGGAACTTGCAGTTAGCCCAGTGAGAGCGACATTCCTGGTTCCGCTCCTCAGCAAGGCTTTCTGGGATGTCACTTGTATTAGAAGATGCTCTGTCCTGGCGACTCCCTGGACGTGGGCACGTCCTGTTCTCTAACTTAACACTTCAGGGAGAAATCACTAGTCTCTGTGTTTTAAGAAGTCTTAAAACTTTCCAACTAGATTGGTGCCAACAGTTTTCTAACATGCTATCAGAACAAGGAATCTGACCTCATATCACAATGTACTTTGTAGGGGGAACTTGTTATTTTTTCACAAGGCAAAGTTGGGAAGAATGGTTGAAATAGATGTAGTGATCACATTAAAACATAAAAATAGAATTTATTTAAAGCGATAAAACAAGACAGACAAATTCAAGGAGATAACCCTAAAGCAGGACCTAAGTGGTATGTAGATTGATCTCTTGGAAGAAACAGAAAATCTGGGGCCAGGGACTTTCCACGGAGAAAGAAGAGTTTCTTAGAATGACTCCATGGATATGTGTAAGAAATGAATGTCAGTAAAGATTGCTTTTAGTGAGATTTGAGATTTTAAAAAAAATATTCACATGTAAATTTCTTTTATTCAATTTGCTGGAAAATTAATGTATTAAAGAGCTAATTCTTTAGGGAACAACTGGAAAAATGACTTGCTGACTGAGTCAAAGACATTACTGGACAAGGCATGTTACCGATCAGGGTGGCCTCTGTTCCCAGGGGTGGCACAGGTTTTCTGTTCTGTTCTTGTTTCTGTTTTCTGTTTTCACCTTAAATTTGAGGGTGGCTCTGTCACTCACTTTGCACACAGACAAGTGAGCAGAAATGGTGCATGCACTTCTGGGTTCTCATTGCTTGTTTGCCACTTCTCATCTGTCCCTCCTGATGCAGAGACTCCATGGAAATATGTGCTAATCTGAGCATCATGCCATGAAGCTCATGCAGGCCCAGAGTGCTGAGTGATATGTAGGAAACTGCTATCCGAAGACTCAGCTGGACCCACAGGGGACTCCGGCTGGCAGAAAATAAATTTTGTTGTGTTAAACCTCTAAGAATTTGGAGATGTTTAGGATTGCCTCATAACCTTGCTTATTGTGAAATAGAAAATACTAAAAGTGAAATAGGATGAAGGGGGAAAAATAATGAGATAATAACAAAAAGAAAGGAAACAAATTTTATATATATAAGTGGGTGGTAGGGTGGGTAGGGTTATGGGAAAAAATGAGAATTAAGTTGTGTCTTATACTGGTACAAATCCCTATTGTGGAGTGCAATCATGATGTGTATATGTAATGTACCAATAAAGATTTCAATTAAAAAAAAAAGAAAAGGGCTGCTTATAGTTATACCCCAAATTGAGATCATATCTAGGAATAACACAAATGAGAGTTTCATGATAAAAGTAAGGAAAAATTTAAAGTATTACAAAAGAACTAAAATAAAACTTGGACAGATATAAAAATATACCATGTTCTTGGACAAGAAGACATAGCACTATGAAGGTTTAAAATTTTGTCTTAATTTTTACATTTCATGTGAATGAATTAGAATTCCAAGACAAGCTTATTCTAAAACAGATGTAATAAAATGAAAAGCAAGAAATCCAAGGAAAATTCTAGGATAGCAGAACACTGGGAAAGAGAATACTTTACCATTTACTAAAATATATAACTACAATGATTAAAAAATTGTGGTTCTGGTAGTTGAAAAAGCAAACAGATAACTGGGACAGTTTTGAGGTTTAGAAATAAATACAAAGATTTATTATGAAATAAAATGATATTTTATTTGAAGTAATATTCATTAGCTAACAACTTAGTAAGTACCCTGAAGATATTATTTAGCTACTTTATCTCATAAAATTTGTGTAATGTATATAAAAATAAATGGCCAATGGGTGAAATTTTTGCAGGCTAAATAATGAAATAGTTAAAGGAAATGTAAAACCAATGATCACAGAGTAGAAAAGGTCTCTCTAAGGTCCCATCAAGCTTAGAAAATGTAAAAGATATAAATATTTTAGTAGCATGAAAATAAAAATACTTTGTGACAAAAAATAACAGAATTAAAACAGGTAAGTGACAAACCCCAAAACATTTGTCACTATGGGAAAGAATTACTATCTTTTTTTTTTTTTTTTTTTTTAGGTTTTTTGAGACAGGGTCTCGCTTTGTGGTTCAGGCTGGCCTTGAGCTCAGCCTCAAACTCACATCACAATCCTCCTGCCTCTGCCTCCCGAGTGCTGGGATTATAGGCGTGAGCCACCACACCCGGCACTGTGGTATGTGGTACTGGTTGCTGCTGGGTGTGAGTCTCCACATCCAGTATTGTTATGTGGTTACCGGGGAATCGAACCCGGGCCCTTGTGCTTGCAAGACAGGCGCTGGAACCACTGAGCTAACTCCCCGGCCCCAAGAATCACTATCTTTAATATAAACAGATTTCTAAATCATTAGAAACATCCACAATCCAATAGAAACACAAATAATGATAGTTCATATATAAGAGAATAGAAGCACAAAAAGTTACCAAGCAAGGGAAATGCAAGCAAACACTTTGCTAAGATGTTATTTTCACAGATAAGCAAAGGTCAGAACTATGGCATATTTGATGAAGATGAAAGGAAATAGGAATTTTCCTGCTTTCTGGTGGTGAAACTAATCAAGCTTCTCTGGGAGCAATTCAGTAATGTCCCCCATATTCTTTGGGGCAAGATTGTAGGTGACTAATTCTTCCCACAGTGACTCTTTGTCTATACAGAAGAGAGAATGAATGTGAATGAATTATCAGTTTGAACAGCTACTCAACTATCAATTACTTCCCCAAGAGCTAAGGAAGCCAGGTAAGATTTCACAGTGCATGGTTTTCATATAATAAAGAGGCAAAGAGGAAAGAGCTGGAACCACACCTCTGCCAACTTCAAACAGCCTTGAAAAAGACTCCACCTGCTGGAGGGCTGGTGGAGGAAATTGAGTCTGAGCTTTTAATTTGACACCAAGCACCAGGTCCGCCACAGGAAACGCTGGGGTAGGCAGAGCTTCACCACTTCTACTCCCAGAAGAAAACTCATGGTCTCAAACTTAGTTCCATTTCCACACATTTGTCTTACTGATATGCTCACACAGGTCTGAAGTGGATTAGGTCCATGTACAATCCCAAACCAAGTTTCCAAACTAATGAGTAACATTAATACTAATAACAATAGCAATAATACTGAAACCAATGCCAATACCTAGAGAGGCAGAACTCCATAAAAATTATGACACTTTCACACAATGGAAGTTACGCAGACTTTATGAAAGAGGTATCTCTCTATATATAAACACAGAGTGAGCTATAAAGTATATTGCTAAGTGTAGAAAGCAAAGTTATGCGACAGAACAATGTCTATTTTAAAGCTAATGTTGGTGTATGTGTCTGGAAGCATGGGTCTATACTTGTATAGTTACTGTTTTGGGAAAATACTATAGCATCTTGACAATAACAATTGTCACTGGGAATAGAGGTTGAAATATTAGTTTCAGAGACCAAAAGAATATTTATATTTCTGGCTTGTGAATTTCACAGTATGTTTTTGTCATCTACCAAAATAATTTCTAAGAGAAAGACTAATAAACACAAAGACACAAAAATAATACTTAGAGATTTTATGGAGAACACAGGTGCATTGTGTTCATAATCCTGACAATCCTGATTGTTCATAATCCTAACAAAATCATAAAAGAAAAATGATGCTTGAAGTTTCATTGTTTACAACGATCTGTCTGGGCTCAGAAACATTCTTCTGTACTTTCCACCTTCCCAGTAATCAAGATTTCCATACTGGCCTATGGTAGAAGCTTACACTATTTGTTTTTTAGGGGAAGGGTAGAAGTGGAATTGTGCTTACCCTAATGGGGTAATTATATAAGGGTGAACCTTCTAGAAACAGCTGTGAACATCAAGGAAATCATGGGATGAGCAGAGTGTTGCACGGTGTGAAACTCGTTCTATCCCTTGCTGCTTTCCCTACATTCGTACTGGAATCTCTTGAAAGGAGGGATGCAGTGTCTCCTTGACTCCAGTGTGTGGAAATTTTGGATCCAATCAGTGTCTTGAATTCAGGATGAGCAGATTCTTCAAGTGTTTGTTTTGTTAAGAGATTATAGCCTAATGCAGTCTGGCATTTGACTGAGATGGAAAATGGATTGGCATTTGGGAGCAAAAACAAATAATAGGGAGATGCTCTGTGTGGTGGGCATTATTTTAAGCATTTCATAGTCATCTCATTTGTTCTTGCAATAACACTAAGTAAAGTATACATTATTATTATCTGCTTATGTTTGAAGAAACTAAGATTCTGGAAATGTAACCTGCTAAGAGGGAAATAAAGTTGCTAGCCCTCTTTCATGGTTTGACCTACACTAAAGGCTTGGTCATGATCCGGTATCCTTGCTTAATATTTTTTCTCACTTTCTTATCTCATAGAATGTCATTTTTGCTTGATGAAGCACTTGCATGTATGCTAGGGAAAAATTGTCATGCTAAAACTTAGAAGCAGAACTTGAAAATCAAATGCAGATGTTTTACCAGAAAAGAAAAAGGATGGTGGGCCATTCATTAAAATATCTACCGCATTCTAGGAATTTACAGCTTCTTCATCTGTTCATCAGTAAAAAGCACCTTAAGTAATTTTATTGTCAAATTGAAGTTGATTTTCAACAGACTAACACTGGGTGAATGTTCTTTATCTCTGCACTTGGAAAGCGTCTAGAATTTTCTAAAGTGAATGTTCTTTGGACTGTCATAGCTTTGAACTATGGTTTCTGCTTTGTCCCAAGCCCTTCAGGTCACTTCTGTGTGCACACAGGATAGTATCAGGTCCAAATGACAATTTCCTAATACAGACATATGCTTTTTAACTAGCATTATCTTTAATCTTAGTTTATTTCATTCAAACGCACCACAAGTTTGGTTTTGTTTTTAATGAGGAAAGGTGACTTCGTTAACTCTGAAGTCTTCCATTTGGAACCAAAGTTCTAAATGTCAGGCTGAATTGGCAAGTGATTACTCATAGGAATAAAACATGATGAGCATGTATTTGAATGAATGCTCACAGCTGTGTTTTTTTATTAAAGAAATTCAGTGAGAAGAGTTTTAATACTGTACCATAGTTGAGAATCTTAATGTGTATAACACTGGCAATTCCAAATTAGAGCTCCCTTGGCAACTGTCACTCTGTGACATCACATTTTATCTAATGAGGCATAAAAATGTACACTTTGTGCACTCCACATCTCTTTTAATTGTGTGGGGAATGAGAGTTATAGAGAGAGTGGGAACCATTTCTTTGAAATCTTGGCTATAATATTTCATATATGCAGTTGTCTTTATTTGCAGCTATGTTTTCTGCAACTCTCATATTAAGTATTTCTAAGGCATTGCACGTGATGTAATTGCAACAAAGATATAGTCCATTCATTCTTTTATTCCATCTAGCCCATCCGTGTTAACTTCTTTTCCAATACATAAGATCTTCTGAAGCTATCAAGAGGTTCTATGTTTGTGCTCATTCAAATCTTACTCATTTTTATGAGCTGTTGCTTTAATAACTACAAAATGTTTTACAGCTTCTAATGACAATCTATACCAAATGGACTTGGTTTTGACTAATCACTAGAGTCCTGCCACTCTAATGAGGGAAGGTGCCTCATGGTGGTGGCTTCTGTCTTTCTGCAGCTGGGGGGCCAGCCATTGCTGAATAGAGATCCAAGTAGCCTCTAATTGAGGTGGTGGGGGTAAGTATTACCTCTTTGCACAGATGGTGCACAATTTCTTGTCCAATATTATCACAACCCCTACTGATCAAAGAAGAACTTGAGGAATGTGGACTCCTTGACAGTCCTTATAATCGCTAACTCTGAGTTTCAGAAAGTAACTATGTTTGTAAAATGCTCTTCCATTCAAAATGTGAGTTGAGCAAGCACTAATTCTCAGATAGAGTCACACAAATGAGCTGATTAAAATCATAAGTCTGTGCTAGAGGAAAATTATTGCATTAGAGGGAGCATTTGGGAAAGTGGGCAATGGGTTGGGAAAAAAGTAACAAACAAAAGCAGATGGAGTATCTCACTTGGCAAGACATTATCCCATTATTCTTGTAGCATCTATTTTCTGAAATGGGAGAATGTAGAAGAATAGTAAGCATAGGTTTGTTAACAATAAGACACCAGGTAGATCTCCTTTAGGGATAAGAAAACTAATAGGCTATTGTTTAATAGCTTTACAAAGCTTACATTTTTGTCATGCTTTTCAGAGAACTACTGAATAATATGACATTATGTGCAATGTGTCAAAATTCCTAAAACAGACACCTCCTATTAGTTTTTCAAGTGGAGAACACAGACACAGGGCATTCCAGCGTTCTTACTGGAGAAGTTTGCTGGATAGTTCTGCTAATTCTGAGCTCACTGGTTCTTTCAGTGGTGAGACAGTTATTCCCAAACAATTGAAGTTTAAGTAACCCACACAGAATGTAGCTCAAGCAATAATCATTTCGCAGTTTATGTTGCAGAAAGTGTGATAGTTAGCCATTTATCTATGATGATGTACAAGGAGCTTTAATTAAATTTAAGAGATGAAAAATTTTAAAAGGAGGTTAAAATAGTTTGCAGATTTTCTAGGGGAATAGAAGTCTCTAGCATTTGAAAGCACATGTATGAGTCTGCCTATAATTTTTAAGGTAGTTTTCAGGAATAGGAGTAACTTTTATGACCATAATTCTCTTGTAAACCTTAGGGGGTGGTTCTTGACTTGAAGATTTTTTCAAGAACAGGAAAATAAATTGGTGTAGAGGATAGAGAAGGGTAACATTAAGCACTTTTTGGGGTAGGGCCCCAAAGTTAGACTATTAAATGTATTTGTGGCAATGATTACATGTCCAGGAACATGGAAATTCATAATGCATTAATTTTCTAGGAAGATTGGGTAGTGGGTCCTCACCTCACATCATAGTCTATTGGTGAGTCTAATTAAAAATGTGAATCCTGGGCTGGAGATTTAGCTCAGTAGTTCTGGCGCCTGCCTTGCAAGTGCAAGGAACCGGCTTCGATCCCTGGTAACCTCGTACAATACTGGGCATGGAGACTCACCCCAGCAGCAATCAGTAGCACATACCACAGTGCCTGGAGTGGTGGTTCATGCCTATAATCCCAACACTCAGGAGGCAGAGGCAGGAGGATTGCTATGACGCGAGTTTGAAGCTGAGCTCAGGGCCAGCCTGAACTACAAAGCGAGACCCTGTCTCAAAAAACCTTAAAAAAAAAAGTGAATCCTTTCATTAACATACAGTGGCATACACCTGTAATTCCAGTACTCTTGGATAATGAAGCAAGAGGATTGCAAGTTCAAACCCAGATTAGCTAATGGAGTGACTTAGTGAAATCCTTTCACAAAACAAAAAAATTTTAAAAAAAGGACCAGGGATGTTGCTCACTGCAAAGGACCTGGATTCAGTGCTCAGCAACTCACATACACTCACAGGTGCGCACATGCAGGAACACACACCCACCCAGGATACGGAATCTGTTTCCCCACAGAATTTTTGAGGTCTTAGAATTAGAAGATGTCTTATTTATCATTGTGATCCTTTCCTGGAGAGGTTATGCTTGGTAGTCACAAAGTTATGGGAAGGCAGCCTGGTAAAAAAGAAAAGAGGCTTCATCAGGTGCATGAGTATATGTGTGGCACTTTTGGCCCGGTTACTGTAGATAAGCTAAAGTCTTTGAGACTTTATTTATTCCTCTCTGAAGCAGAGAACACACTTTTCACTTTTTAATGTCTGGGGAGGACCAGTGACACATGAACACCTCACACAGAAAGGATCTAGTAGAATGGCTGACATATGACAAGGGCTCCATAAATGAGTTGCTTTCCTTCCTTCCCTTCTGTTTTCTTTCTTGTAATGGGAGTGGTTTAGTTTACATAACAATCAAACAGTTGGTTGCTTAGACATAGGGTTCCTGATTTTTCCTTATTATGCCATGAAGGGGTTGTTGTGGTTAAGAAGTGTAGATAAGAATGAGATCTGCCAAATAATATTTTAAACAGACTATAAAGATCAACAAACCAAATATTTATGATTCTACTTCTATGGAGCTTATATTCTGATAGAAAATGAAAAAAAATCAATTTTTAAGAGGCTATGTAGAAGTTTCAATTAAAAGCATATAGAAGCAGAAGTGTTCTGAGACCTCCAAAGAGCCAGGAGATCTGTTGAGTTCAGAGCAGGGTTGTATTCAGATCACATCACTTCCTCCCATCCTCATGTCATGTGATCTTTCATTTTTTCTCCTGTGAATCCTTACCCATGGAGAACATTAATTGACGTGTGGCAGGACATGAAGCTCAAAGGAAAATACATCTTAGAAAGAGTTTTAGAATGTCCCAGAGTACTGGATAGAAATGGAACAGGTAGGGTTAGGGCTCTGCTTCCTTTCTCTGTGCTCCGGAAATTCTGACCTTTGCCAGTCTCTCCTCCTAACCTATTCTGGGATGCTAACTCACTAAGTATAGTGGAGATCCAGAGGAGTCTGTTCTGAGATCACTCGCTTCTTTACTCTTTGCTGACAAGCAGCTACAAATGTCATTACTATTTGAGCTAACTACCTGGGTTCTAATAATTTTCAGAGAGCCCAAAACAGCTAGGCATCCCACCTTCCCCTGAAAGCATATGCATTTATTCAGATGTTCTACTGGAAAGTACAAGGCCCTGAGGTACACAGTCTAATGGGCCTGATCGAAGTTTGTTCACCTCCTTTCAGGAGTAAAGGAGAACTGACATGTACAGGGGCCTCACTGTATATTTTTATTGGGTGACCCTGGACCTTTGATGCCTCTGTCGAGTTTCTAATTTAGTTACAGCACCATTTACCAGTGACTTCTTAAATGCTAGACACCTAGGGTTTGGAGTTGGAGGGACCCTCTGATTGGGCCTAGGAGGGGCCTTCTATGTTCCACTGGGTGCCACGGTTTTAGGAATGCTATAAAATCAAAACCAAAAAAGTTCCTGTAAGCCCTGGAACACTTGATATGTGGCCAGTGATATTGACAGAGAAAAAACCCTCAACACTTTAAAATTCTATTTTCAACAGGTGATTAAGGATTGATTGGGGGGGGATTAGAGTACTCCAAAATTAATATACAGAAGGAAGCACATTTTAATAAGGTGCCAATGAAGTACACAAAATAGAAAATACAGCATTGCCTTCTATCAGAGTGAGCCAGATGAAGAATTATTCTGTCTCACTTCAATATTCTAGAAACCCTTAAAAGCATTAAACATCAAGCACTACAAGAAAAAAATAGGAAGAAGAAAAATCTATAGCAAAAAAAAAAAAAAAAAACCCTAGAGAGAGAGAATTCAAAAGGATCTGTTTATTTGTAATCTCTTTTCCTTATGAAAGATTTGTCAGTAGCTGATGAGTCTCACATGCATGGAGCTGTTAATAATGTTTGGAAAATTTACATATTGTTAACTGCATATGAAGCTCTCTTAGGTCAGGCAGATATACTATCCTCCATCAGTCTTATCTCTTTTACTCTCTACCGAACTCTAATACAAATTCCTTTGAATGTGAATGCATAGGGCAATTTGATGTGAAAATAATCCTTTCCTTTGGAACAAGGAAGAACCTCAGTGCAATTGCCAAGCTGGTTGGAGAAGGTGGGATTCTCCAGCTCCTGCTCTGCAACACATTATAAATGAATAGAGCAGAGGACCAGCCTCATCCCCAGATGCAGCCATTCAAGAACACCAGCTTAGTGCCATGAACTTAAGGTAAAGGCAAAGTCTACATTCACTTTTCTTTTGGGTTCAAGTTGGAACAAATTTCAAATGATTCTCTTTGTAGGTCCAAGTAGAATCTTTCTCCTCACAGGTCATTGGTGGCAGTTGAAACTGGATGGGCTCTTGTCAAACTTCACTGCACTGTACCAGCTTTGACTTTCCTTAGCAGGCAGCTTGATATTTTTAGAAAAAAATATAATTATATGAAGTAGATGTGACCAGAATTTTCCAAAGAAATGAACTGAAGGAAAGGAAGAAACTCATGTCATCCCAGAGAGATCCATACATTTGCATCTGCCCTGTCCCTTTAGGGTTTAAACTCACAATGTGGATATCTGATGATGTTGTCTTTGTCTTTATCTCTCTTTCTGCTTCTCTCTCTCTCTCTCTCTCTCTCTCTCTCCTTTGGTAAACTTGAAGAAATATTACCACCCACTTTGATTTAGCAATGATGCTGCTGGGAAAGCAGATATACATGTTCATGTGACATCTTGTTTTCCTATTAACCACAAAAGGTAGTAATAGGACCTTTCCTCCTGCCATCTGCCTCTCTGGGTCCCTGTGAATCTCTTCCTTCTCCTCTCTTTCCCTGGAGAGAGATGACTGTCTATGAATTTTTCAGCAGTGCAGAATTCCTCTAAAAAAAATCTCAGAGCCTAAAATGAGTGTCTTAATTTGTCACATTCCAGGAAAATATCTCAGTGTAATATGCTACTCACAGATTTTTAGATCTACTGGGATTTCAGACTATATCCCCAGGGCTTTTTGCAATACACATATGTAATACATTATGGCTAAGTTTCTCTTCTGAAAGAATGGTATGGTATTCACTTGAGTCATTTTTATAAACCGCTTATACATGGACTAAATAAAATTAGCAGACTATGGTATGGATTGATTAAGGTAGTTGGGTGGTTGGAATTAAGGACTCTATTGAAAACCAGCATCATTCTGCTTGTGGAGATGCATATTTTTAAATGAGTCTGATCATGTGACAGAAGCATTACTATGACTCATTAACATGACTCCATGTCCTGGTGAAAAGTGAAAGGCTGAAGGTGCTGAAAGTCCTTTCCGGTTGAAGATTGCAGACTATGTTATAGAGTCTGCAATGGACTGCCAAAATTTTATATAAGTTCGGCTATGGTTCACATCAACTGTCACTAAGACAGAGGAGATGATAAAAAGGAAGCAAATGCCATGAGACATAGACCTCTATGTCACTGGGAATATTCTTCCCTGCACACACTGCTTAGTAATCCTGTTCTTTCTCATTCTGAGGCACAAAGATAAGTAAAATACACTGGGTAGTTCATGGCAATGCAGAAACAAAAGCACAGGAGTTGGTGGAGAGGGACTGGCTGAGGCCAGTTCTGTCAGATTCCTGTCAGATGTGCACTCTGCCTTTGGTGTGGGGTTAAACAAGGAGCTCTGTAGTCACACTGCCCAGGTTCAAGGTGACACTCACCGATTTTACTCATTGCCTGGCATGGAGCATTTCACTTAACCTCTGCATCTCTATCTCCTCACCAGTAAGTTGGATGTAACACACCCTATCTCATAGAGATGTGCTAAGAATTAAATGAGATCAAGTACAAAAAGCACTTAAGATAGCGAGTGACACATGGTAAATGTTCAGTGAATGTACAGTGTTGTTTTTGATGTCCTCATGGTTGCCATTATTTAAGGATGTCTTCCCTCTTCATCATCTAGTGTATCTGGGATCCTCCATTCTCAAATGCATATCTCAGCCATTCTCCCTGGTCCCTTCATCCAAGTACCAGAAGCCAGTAGTGCTGGTGCACAGTTCCCACGGGTAGCACCCACTGCAGCGGCATTGGGTGGCTGCTGCAGCCATGGGGGAATGGGGTGATAGTCCACTCCGCCCAAGAAAGAGGTTGCATGACATTAAAAACACTGCCAGAGTGACATGATTTCCTGCTGCTAAGAACAGCATCTTTTCAGAATCAGAATATATTATTAGTAGGACATAACTCAGAGTCAGTTAAATGATCACTCTGCAATCAACTCACAGACTGCCCTTTTACTTTTAGTAAAATATGGAGCTCTTTTCTGATGCGTGTTTACTGAACAGATGACTCACATTTGCTGCCCTCTGGAGAATAAGAAGAACTTCTTCTGGGGACCCTTCACAGACAGGTCTCAAATTCTGGCAAATTCTATGGACAGGAGCCAATCCCACAGGCTGTGTATCCTTTGTGAGCAACATCTGACCCAATTGTCCTCTTATTTAAAACCCAGTTGCCTGTGACCATGGAGGAGATTATGCACAGCTGTTTCCAAAACCAGGTACCCAAACATACATCTGCCTGCAGTCTACTCCTTCACTTTGACATGAATCTTCTCTTCCGTGTTTTGAATACTTTCCTTGTCTACAGCAGGAACCTTGGCACTCTGCAAGAATCACTCCCTACCATGTGATTAACCCTTTTCTGAGTTACATGAAAAAGCCCTACACCGGTCAACAAAGTCTTTAGTGGAGGTAGTACTTCATCCTGGCTATGTTTCAGAAGGACCTGCTGGATTTTTATAGTGTGCCTGGGCCTCAGGGTTCCTGGTTGTCAGGAGTGAGTGGAGTGTCAGGCGGGTCTAGGAGAGGGAACTTTGGAAACGTGATGTCAGGCTGTGAACCATTTTGTTTTTCATTTTGCCACTGCACATTCCTTCCCGGAGCTCTTACAATTCTGGGCTAAAGAAATCTTTTCTTTTTTTCTAATAACCCATTTGCTTTCTTCTTCTAAATAGAAATACCTATGTGATTCTCCTTATTTTTGTTTCTACCTGGCCTGAGGATGCTTAAAGTAAACTTAATACTCATCTATGGGAGCCACTTGAACTTCAGTGACGAGTATGTTTGATCCTCTTTCTTACTGGATTCTGATATCTCTTATACACAGATTACCCATCTCATGAGTCACTTCTAGTTTATATAAAAACTGCTTATTTTCTTCAACCATATAAAGTGAAATGGACAGAACAGTAACAATAGCCCTTGTTAATTCTCATGTATTTTACATGGGAGCCATTGTTTTGGTGATTACTGAGTACACCCCTTAGGGTGGGGTCTTTGGATTCAGCATCTTAACCATTTCCAAGCCCAGTCCATCCTTCTTAGGGGTTGTGGCACAGACTGAGTAGTACCTGGGCCCTCACAGCTGCATGAGGTCATATTTTTGAGGATATGATGTCTCCTGTGTTGCTTTTTCCTAGATGATAATTCCAACTATTCTTCAAACATGCCGAACAAACTCTTCTCAGGAAGAGCCCTATAAGCAAATCAGCTTTTCCCAAATAATTTAAAAAGCTATGATTTTTACACTGTATGGGAAGACCTTTTTGATCTAGAAAGTTTTGTTGACTCATTGTAATAGGGAAGGTGTTGCCCACTGACCATTTCTCTACTTAAGGGGTCAGCAATTTTTTTCTCATTTCTGATATTCTATTCAGCTCTGCCTTTGCATTGTGGAATCACACATAGTTGATACGTAAACAAATTATTGTGGTTATTCCAACGCAATTTTATTTGCAAAATCAAGTGGTGAACCAGACTTGGCTCGTGGTTCCAGGATTGACACCCTTGTCCTAGAATACTGGCTGTGATATCTGTGGATTATTTTTCTTTTTTTCTGTGTGACTCTTCTGTTCTATCCTATTCACTTCTGTCATCACCAATAATCCCCATTACCTTTTAAGAATCATTACACTAGAAGGTACCTAATATCTCTGGATCTCTTCTTGTACCCCAAGTAGCTGGGAAGGCATATATTCAAATAAGGTGAATTTTTCTAGAATTGCAGGAATAACTCAACATTCTATTTCACTAACTTCCATACTATCACACAGTTCTGTAAGTTGGTGGTCACAAACTCCAATGTCTTTGGGATCAATGAATGAGATCCGAGGGAGTGGGTAGGCCCTAGGGATCTTGAGAGGCACCTGTATCTTAAAACATGGATGTTATTCATTAGAAATAGTGGTGTATTGAGCAACCAAATGGACCCAAGGACCAAAGTTAGTAAAGGGATTTCCAGTGTGTGAAATACCCCACAAAACTTACATGGATTATTATTTGACACACTTGTTACTAAAACCAAGTCCAAGTGATTTTTCCAGAGTTCATGAGGGAGTGCTTTACAAATAATTATGGAAATAATGTAAGTAACAGGCCTTGGGCATCTGGTGACAGAGAAGGATACTTCTTATCCTCAGGGAGTGTGAGGCTAATAGAGGTAAGATAAAAGTGAGAGACCATTGTGGTGCATTGTGAGAGGTGATGAGAATTGGTTGGGATGGTTTTCAGTCACATGATAGCATCATTGAACCCGATTATGTGCACTGGGGTTGATTTCCTGCATGATATAATCACTCTAATACTCTAAAGAAAGAAAGGATTTCTTCAGGAAACTTTCATATTAGGTCCAAAAGGCAGAGAGTCCAACAAGTACAAAGGCTAGAAGGTGGAAGGGAGTCTGGCTCTTTCAAGGAAAAGTAGAATATTGAGATGAAATTGGGGAATTATTATACCCCACGAGGCATATCTCAGCCTTCTTGCTATTAGGAAGAGCAGACAGCACTTCATCCCATGGATGAGGTTATTTAAAACTGTGAAATCAAAAATAAACAAATAAACACAACAAGATAGAAAATAATGCCCTTGGAAGTCCATAAAGAAGATATTTGTTTACAAAATTGAAAGTTGAAAAAGGAAGGCAGAATATTGCCTGTATAACTTCAGCTAGGAATGTGTACGTGGACTGACTGGAGTACCTTGCTGCTCTGTGGATGCCCACAAATGGCCACAAAAGCACCACATGCTCTGATGCTACTGAAAACTTAAGGGAGAAGAACAAACAGAAAGGGGATTCATGAGTAACGAGGACTGATTGCACTTTCATATGTATCTTCTCACTGAATAACTGGAATATGCTGTTTCTTCTTTGTGGCTTTACAAATTAAAACAGAGCATAATGACAATGAACAGTTTACCCAATCATATGCCAAGGACTTGACCTGAGTAGTCTCAAATTATTGATGGGAAGCAATTTCCAGGAACTGGAAGATAGGAATCAGGTTGAACAAGTTGAACCTTTGGAAAAAAAAAATCGAGCCTATGGCTACCGTTAAACTCTCCTGAGCTTGCTTCCGGATCAGTTCCCATGGCTTAATAACTACCAAGCATTTCAGAGTAAAAATATCTTGTGTAGACAAGTTTTCTCTGGTCACCAAAAGGCTTTGGCCCCTTCTTTATGTTTTCTTCTTAAAGATTGAAATTTTTATTTCCCAGTTCACCTTTATCTGGGCTCTGGCCTATACATGCAGAAAGAATATCCTGAATTTGTTACCTACTTCCAGTCAGTAAAAACCTGGGTAACCCATTTTATCTTAATAGCCTGATAGCAACTGGGAAGGGCAAGAACATAAAGATAACGTTGGCTCCATCTCTCTCCCTGTCAACATGCAAGGTGCTGTGTTCATTTTTATTCTTGAATAAGTGACTCCATCAATTCTTCCTTGCTGAGCTCTTTGTGGCAGCCTCTGTGAAGAGGTAGAGAATGTTAATCACTCTCAGGTCTGGAGACAGTGAAATTTTATAACTTTGTTGTGTTATGTTTAAATGGAGCCATTTGCCACAAGATAGATTTGGCTTTAGAGTCAGAAGAACAACTTCAAGAGAGGACTGACTCAGAAGAGCTGCTGTTGTGTGACAAACTCAGATGGACCCTTTACCCTGATGTTCTTTGTAATAAGGACCTGCATTCAAGGCACCAAGAGACTCACTTATCTGGAGAAAAATGAGGTGGGAAGGGGGTAGGGGGACAGTCTTCTATCACTTGATAGAACAGGAATGTCAACAGACATCTAACTGATGTTAGAGGATACAAGGACATAAAAATTGTTTAAATCACCACAGGAAAAATGGAGGAGAAAGGAGAACATCTGGTCAACCCAATTAACCTTAGAAATTCATTAAAGCAGATTCTCAAATCCAAATTACTAAAAACAAAACAAAACAAAACTTAAAAACAAAAACCCATAAGCCCAGATTTCTTTCCATCAACATTACTCTGGGTTAAAGCTCATTCTCACAAATTCTGTATTAGCTGGCCAGAAGGCCAAAACATTTGTTTATTCCTCTTTCTGACTCAGCCTTTTTATATATTTTCTGGCCCAAATGAACCTATTTAAAAATTATAGACATTGAATGTAATAAAAATATTCAACTTTTATTTCCAAAAGTGCTCATCACCTTCCAGGAAGGAGCTATAAATCTAAGGGACATCGACATGACAAATAATCATTTTGGGTATGTTATATTTCTCTGAAGCATCATTTCTGTTTTGCATTGTGATTATCTCACCATAATCATTCCCCTGTGTTACATTATTGCTCATAATAAAAGTCCACATATTGGAGAGGAAAAGCTTTTTCTGTTAAAGCATTTTCAGGGAAAATTAGAAATTATTTTCAATAGGAGAAATAGACAGCCTACAGGAGACCAACTTTTACACTTCTACATTCGACAGTTTAAGTGTAAACTGATCCTAATGAAGACGGGGAGAGTCAGGAATTGGCTACATTCCTCAATCTCCATAATTAAACAATAAAACTACTATATCATTTCACTCAGACATTGTAAATACTAAATTAAGAAGCTCTGATGAAATGTCAGTAGCATTTTCTTATGAGTTTATATCAGCCATGTGATTATCATATTGATTCTGCATGCCAATGAGATAACATTCCACTATGTTTATTTTTCTCCCAATTGCTTTCTGGAAAGTAATAAAATTAAATCCAATATGATATTAAATGTAAATATGCATGGATATTATATGTAAATACCCATTTTAGATTTTCTTTGCTTTTTGATATTTTCTGAGCATAATGTTGTCAAGCAACAGTAATATTCCTATCCCCCACCCAGCTTACCCACTCGTACTTCAACCCCAAGAGAAAGAACACCTTTATAATTCCACCTGACATTTGTTTCATGATCTGTGGAAAAGAAAAATGCTAAAATAACTGTCTTGAAAGTTATTGAGCTGAGAGTTTATAAGC